>JAKSZP010015915.1:0-165051 GCA_022478985.1 Massospora cicadina | reverse complement strand
CTCTTTTTATACTGCTGCTTTCCTCCCCACTCCAGGGTTTCAAGATTGGCTTCCTCTGACTTCTCAATTTCCCTTCCCCTAGTTTCTTTTTCTCAGGGCTCAGCATCTGCTCAACGAACATGGTTTCATGTAGGTCTCACCCTCGCTAGCATCCTATTGCATATCAATTTTGATGGCTGTTTATTCCTACCGCGATCCATCCTCCCTCCCCCAAGAGGCGACATAGGCAGAATTATCCCCATAATGAGGATGATCAATAAAAATAAAAATTATAAAAATATATTAGCTTTTTTGTCTATGCAGTTTATAATCTTTTTTCAATATCTTTTATCAATTTTTCTCTATCTTTATTCTTCTTTTTTACTATGGGACTTGATCTTGTTTTGGTTCAGTGGTCCATCTTTCCCCCAAACTGGGTCCTGGGTACTTAAACCTGCCAGTTTCCATGGTTCAGAGGTCCTTTTTTTGGACTTAACCATCTAGATTGGTTCATAGGTCCTTTTTTGGACTTGACCTAATCATCAGGACATAACCAACCTAATGGTTCATCAGTCTTTCAAATAATCTTTTATTTTTTTCATTGATCCAATGCTTTAGAAACTTAGCTTGGACTCAATTTATAACTCTTACATCCAAAAGATTCTTGATGGAGTAAGCATCAGTCACCATCTTGGCGATTACTTTGAACAGACCCAACCACAATGCATCTAATTTTTTTGTCTGAAACCATGAGTATCACAATAGACAACTCTTTTTTCACTATTTAATATATTTATCAATGCCAGTCAGTTCTTGTCATCCATCAATTTCACTTGTATCCTTTTCTTTAAGGTTGTATCAAATGCTTGCAATTGCATATAGATCAGGATACTCATCAGTCAGTTTAGGTATTTATCAGTACTCATCCCCAACATAGGTTCCACCACCAAATATAAAATCGGCAGCAACGCGGCCTTTCTTATGTATAATAATTCAGACGGCATCTTTCCTGTCGCCATATGATGACTAATGTTGTAGGTGAATGTCACCAAACTCAGGTATGTTCCCCATGTGGAAGTTCTCCCTGCGACTAGCTTCCTCAGCTTTGTGGCCAGCGTCCCATTGACCCATTCTACCAGTCTGTTCATCTCCAGCTGGTATGGTACTGACACGACTCCTTGGATCCCCATTATTTCATTTAACCTCAGGATCACATGAGATGTGAAGTTGGTCCCATTGTCACTCAACAGGACTTGTGGACATCCATGCTGGTATACCACTTGATCCAGGATGAACCTCGTGGTACTGGTAGCGTCTGCTCTGGTTAGGGCCTTCGTCTCAACCCATCTCATTAGATGGTCAATGGCAACTATGATATACTTGACTCCTCCTGTGTTCATCGTCAGTGGTCCCATCACATCAATGGACACCATGTTACAGGTGAATCCAGGGCGGACCAGTCAGTATCCAGCTGTATTCTTATGTGGTTTATGCAGCTGGCACTCCACGCAACAAACCAGATGATCTGCGACATTGTAGTTAATTGATTCCCAGTAATAATACTGAAGAATATGGTTGGTTGTTTTCCTCAGGCCTCCATGCCCAACAACCTTGTGAGCTGCTTGTACTATTGCTACTCTTTCTGACAGTTTTAGATATAATAGCTGCTTCCCATTAATCATTTGAAAACTTGTCCATCCATAGTCTCGGTGTTTTCCATCACTTTTTGAAGCGCACCTTTGATTTCTCATGGCTCATCCCTGATTTTTTCATCAACCATTCTCTGGAATAGCTCATCCGCCTGCGGGTATACCAACTGGACCATTGGCAACCGCGATAAGCCATCTGCGTTATGGTGAGAAGCCCCACTCGGTGGACTATCTCATAATTGTAAACCTGAAGTTTAAGTGCCCATCAAGCCAGTTGTCCGATCAGTTCTCTTATATTGTGCAGCAAATGCAGCGAAGAGTGGTCCATCACCACCTTAAAGTGCGTTCAGTGGACGTGCACCCAAAACTGCTTGCATGTGTAAATGACCACAAGGCAATCTTAGTCATGGTGTAGTTCCTCTCAGCGGCTGAGAGTGTCTGTCTCACATATGCCACTGGATGCTTGTCCCCAAAGTTCGTCTACTTGGCTCAGTACAGCTCCAATCACCATCAACAAAGCATTAGTTTGAATGATAAACTCCTGATCAAAATTCAGATATTTCAGAATTGGGTAATCTATCAGATACTGGCGTAACTCATCATAGGAGTCCTGAGCCTCTTCATTCTAAATGAATCCTTTGTTTGGATCCTTTAATAAATAGAATAATGGCTTGGCTATTTGGGCGAAGTCCCAAATTTATCTTTCATAGTATCTGACCATCTCAAGGAATACTTAAATGTATTGGACACTCTTTGGTAAAGCCATACTCTCTATAGCTGCTATCTTCTGGGTTTGCAGCTGCATTACACTTGAGTTAATTGTTAATCCAAGGTATTCCAACTCTTTCATGAAGAAGTGTCACTTCCTTGGCTTAATCTTCAGGTTGGCCACAGACAGTCACTCAAATACTTGTTCCAAGTGGTGGAGGTGATCAGTAAAAGTCCTACTGAACACGTTGATATTGTCCAGATATACCAGGACGCATGAAAACTTCAAGTTGCTTAGTATCACATCCATGGCCCTCTGAAACATTGCAGGCGCATTACAGAGACCCCCGGGCATCCTCGTTGGTTGATATAGCCCCTGTGCAGTAATAATCACACATTTTTCTTGGTCTTCCTTTAGCAAGTCAATCTGCCAATATCCTGAGATTAGTTTCATTGCGGAGAAATACTTCACTTCTCCTAACCAATCCAGTTCATTGTCAATCCTCAGTAGGGGATACAAATCCTTATTCATAATTTTGTTCAGCCTTCAGTAGTCAATCACCACTAAGTTCAATCCATCCTTCTTCTTCATGATCATAATTGGACTCGCCCAGTGACTTGACAATGGAACTAGAAGCCCATGCTTCAATAGTTTGATGATTTCATCCTCCACTAACACTTCAGTGGCTTTTGATCTTTGGATTGGTCACATCCTTATCAGTAGATTTTTCCCAGTGTCACCTTGTGAATTAAATCTCGTGCACATCCCAAATTGTGGTCGTCCTGAGCAAACACTTCCCAATATTTCTCAAATAGTTTGACCACCTCCCCTTGCTGGCCTTCCAGAAGATCAGCACGCTGCTTTCAATCAACCAATAGGTTGATGATTTTGGCTACCCTGGCCAGTAATCCCATTTCATCAAGAGACCCAAAATTGTGGAATTGTCTCAATTTGGCTGTCGAGATCAGATGAATAAAAGCGATGATCTGATTTCTCTTGATCTTCATTGGTTTTTCACTCAAATTCGCCAGGAGAACTCGATTTCTCCATGGCCTGGCATTATTATCCCAGGAGCCACCCATGGCTCCACTCTGGACTTCTTCCAGGGGCTTCTGACCCCCCCACTCAACAGCTCAGGAATCTCCAAAGTCAACCCTGTGTCAACTATTATCTGCAATCTGGCTGGTATGGTCCTCTCATTCTTGATCGTTAGTGGAATTCCCAGTTCTCTAGGATTTCCACTGGCATTTCACGTCGCTTCCTACAAACTAATTGGTATCAAATTGGGACAATGTCGTCATTGTATATCAGATTGATGAGGTTGTTTCTCCAATTCAACGGAGCTTCACCGTCCTTCTGGTATCCCAATGGTAACGTCTGACACAGGATGGTCAACATATTATCCTCAAAGTTACATTTAACTCCGTACTTCCATAAAAACTCCATTCTGATCAGGATGTCATAGTTTTGGTTCGCCAAAACTATGGCTGGCGCAGATACCACCAATGACCTGAACCATAGTGGCAGCGCACTATACGCTCCACAGGAAACGGTGGTGTTCATCCCAGCTGTCCCATATTCTCTCTTGTGTTCCAAGTCCAGCGAGATCTTCATCCTCTTTACCAGCTAGGTCGAGACAATATTGATGGGCGTTCCACTGTCAACAAACGCCCTCACCCTCAACTATTCACTTGTATATCTATATACATATACTTGGAGTATTGTAATATAGTATTTACTAAGTGAATGGCGGCATTATTGGCCAAATCTAGGGTTTGAATAATTTGCGCTGATAATTCAGGAAACAATTACTTTATCATGCTGAGGGGAATAGGCAGATTATCCTCATTTAAGTGAACGTCTGATAACTCTTCAGGATTCTCAGCAGTTCAAATCTTCTCTGCCAGTTGTTGGGCGCACAGCCAGGCAACTTCCTGGATTATCTCATGGTTGTTTTTGCTTTGCCCTAGATCTGGTCACGGCATTCACATCCATATTGACCACTTGGTATAACTGATCCTGCTCGTTGTCTATGACCAGATTGCTAATGTCAATTTCTTCATTCATGATATTGGGAGGAACAGGTTTCTCCGCTGCTCTAGACTGTTCCTTGTCTAGGCAGTAGGCCCTTTTCCCAAATCCTTGGTAGCTGCTGTCTCCTTGGCCTGGACCATGTTAATCTGATCCTTCAGCTTTTTAAAGTGTACGGAAAAATGTCCTTTTCTGCCACACTAATAGCAGACCTTTTCCTTCTTGTTTAAACTTCTGAATTCTTTAGGCTTATTTACTGGAATGGTTCAACTGGTAGCCTCCTTAGCTCCTTCGTTTCCCTTCGTGGGATTTGTATTTTATACCAGATTGGACTTAAAGCTTCTATTTGGGGCATCAAAAGTCGCTCCCAAAATCTTCAGGTTGTCTACCATTTGCAAGGTAGTTATCTCGGTTGCAAATATAGTAGACATCATATGATGCAAATCGCGATAGGGCCAAAGGGCCACTTGCAGTGCGATTCTAGCATCAAAGTCATCCAATACTTTCACTCTGGGTAGGATCTACAACTCCTGGTAAAATTGATCTGCAAAGCTAGCAAGATACTTGTCTTTATGCAAATTAAATTCCCATAGATTCTTGCTTCCATTTTAACATGCGCGTTGGACTCCCAAACTCCTTTATGATGGCCACATTTGCCTTGGCATACAACCAGCTGTCCCCCTCTAGGTGAGGTAACACTAGGTTTTGACAGTCAGTGTCCAGGCAGTTCATGACTGTCAACGCCTTTTGACAATCTCCATAGCCATTCATGGCCATGTCAAATAGTTATAAAAATGCTGGGGCATTATCCCAATGGAATGTTGAAAATTTTGGCGTTGACCTAAATTCCTCCAAGTCATTTCTGAATGATTTTCTTGGTTCAGCTACTTGGCTAACTTGTGAAGTGACTTTGGGCATCATCTCCAAATGGCATTAAAGGCAGGCGTCATGTTCCTTGGGGTATTCAACTTCCCAAATATTGTGCAAAAAATTCTTTCTTTGGCATCGCTTGCCATATCAGGCTCACATGCACATCTGTGAGCTTGAAGTTCCTCCACTTGTTTGATTAATTTCTCGATATATGCACCAAACTTTCTTAATGAATGTGATCTGCTTCTCACTCCATTTTCAGTTATAGGACCTCTCAAACGAGTTCCTCTTCTTTCTTCTTCAGCTAGTTTACTTTGCTGAGTAACTTGTTCCCAAAGTTGGGGGGTGGAAGGCAAGTTGGTAGGGCGTATGGCTACCAACCTGAAGGTTGCGGGTTCAATTCCCGCCCTTCGCACATCGATTGGGGTGCCAGCCAAAGAAATAGTATTGGCGGTTAGTAGGTATAATAACACGAAAACCTTACCCATGACGTAACCAGAAAAATCCGAGTCCCAATCTGGAGGTGAAAAAACTTTCTACGACAGAGTTGACCCTGCTCAGGTTTCATGTTGATACTTTCTTTCTCTATTTTGGTAATGTTCATCCCCCGGTTGGCTTGCCTCAAATAAATAAAATAAAATAAAACTTGTTCCCAAAGTTGGCTACATTCTCTACTCCTTCTTCCACATTGGTGACTCATTCTTCCAAGGCTGCAAACTCCCAATGGTCCACTGAGTTTAAGGCATTCTGGTTTACAGTGGCGATCTCAGTCCACAGCTTGTGTAGTTCTTCTTTGTATGACATTATAATAGATTCTTCACTCAACTACACCTGTTTTGATCACCAACTTGTAAAGAATTTACTCTAAAATGATTATCATTGGGCAACCCAATAACCTTTTTACTGCACAGGTTCAATTTCCTTGAGCACTTTGTCGCATTATATATAAATGTATTAAATTATAATAGTATGGAGACTATTATCCATAGTTGAGATTGAACTATTTTTTGGCCCAATGCTCAGCCAGTATTTCCAATTAAATAATCTTGAAGTCATACTCATAGGGATTTGTTCCCTATACTCTTTTCCACCCAATCTTTGCTAAGATACCCCAGTGACAGTCTCTCTCAGCCCAACACACAGTCAGCAGCTATCCCTGATTGTGGTTCCTTCATCTCTAGATCCCTGCTCAGACCTTTACTCTTCTCTCTGAGAGTCTTCCAATTATTGCCTTCTGCAATAGTATCCTTGAGATATAATGACACAATAGAAGCTGATAGTCTAACTATACACCAAATTGATAATATAAATGTAGATAATAATGCTTTTGTAGATAATAATAATGTTTTTTATTATAGTAAATCCTAGGGAAGTATATAGTGGGGGATTTGGCTGTCTAACCCTTAGTTGACACCTCTTCAATGAAATGGCAGCCGTTGCTGTTGAATCACCCTTCCTCATCTCAGCAGCAATGGTCTTCCCCATCCTAGCTAGGATTCCATTGTTAGAGATCCTTGAGACCTCAAACGGAAAAAGTTGGAAAATATGTCCCTAGAATTTTCCTCTCAATCCAAGCAAACCAACCATAATTGGCTAGCAACCTTCTTAGGTAATGGGACTTATTACCCATTATGGCAGGTTACTCACCAACTGATTGATTTGCTAGTTGCAGGTGGCATCACTCGCCTTGCAACTTACTATTTATTCCCAATCATTCAGTGATGAAACCCAACCAATCCTAATTGGTACGCCTGATAGTTAATCACTATCAGATGCCCCTATTTTATTGGCAACTCCACCCAATGAGATCTTAAGTATTCATCTGGATTGATCCCTTATGGATACAACCAGGCGAATATCTCAAAATTCCCAAACGTAGTTCCTCCAAAACTCAGGCCAAACAACTCTTTGATTCACTTCACCTTAGGGAATTTTCCTTAGTGATACCAGGTAATCTAGCAGGCTGGTAATTGGGCAAAAATATCAACAAAGGTCTAACAAAAAGCCTGGGGTCAACGTTGCTTTAGAAATCTACTGTGATAGTGAAGCGGGAAGGGCAGGTGGAGTGGAGGCAGAATGGTCTAATTTCACTGATGTTCATACCATTTTACCTGATCCTGGCGAAATTATTTAAGGCCAAAGATGTTGCTGAAAATAATCTACATCATATTATGGCTAATGACGTCATGATGTTCACTACTCAGGCCACAGAAAAAGCAACTAAACCCTCAAAAAAAAAACTAAAGAAGCCTGAGCAGAAGTATCAAAACCTTAAGCAAAACAGATTATTGATCAAGGTTTAGACCTTCAACCCAGATGTTTAACCGACCTACCTAAGCTTGACAACGTTCAAGTAGCTATACCCATGAAGACCTTAGCAGATAGCTTCCCATATATTTGCTCAAGCCTGAAATCACACCTAGAATCGGGCATCAGTCACAGTATTCACATAATAAATACTTCTGGAAACTACTCTGAATGTACTTATGTGGACATTGCAGTAAACAAGGTGCGAATTTGGGCCATTGTCAATAGTAGTGCTCCTATCAATATAGTCAGCACAAAGCTGGTTAAAAAACTGAAAATTGCGCATGATGTTGCCCACAGTCAGGAATATGGAAAAACTGGAGCGCATACAACTAAATCTCTGGATGCATACAGTACCCTACCTCTCAGATTCAGATATATTGTAGTAGCAGCACCTGCTATATTATTGCCAAATATGAACTATGATATCCCAATTGGGACTAATTTCCTAAGGAGATATGGAGTTGTTACCAATCATAAGGACGATACTCTCACCATTCTTGACCAGACTATTCCACTTTATTACAACCTGGATAGGACAGTTGAGAAAAAGAAACCTAACCTATTTATAAATCTGGTCTGCAAAGATGAAGTCATCCTGATTAAGTATGTCAAAGCGCAGTCAAAGATACTAGCACTACCCACTCATATTGATGAGTCAAATGGTATTCCACTTTGATCAAATCAGAGCATCACTATACCATCTGGAGAACTAGTAATCATCCTGATGTACTAACAATTAATATCCCAGAAGGAAAATTATGGTGAAGTATTTCAACCATGGTTTAAATCTCGCTTCAAACCAAACATTGCCACCGGTATTATCATTCTGGGCCACGTAGAATTACATATCTTATGTGCAAACCTGCAAAAACGGCCCATTTACATCAGGTGACATCAATCAATCGCTTTTCTGCATCCGTTAACTACCACAGAAATTCACTCATTCCATGATTTGGAACTTTTGTCAAATTAGGGCTCCCCGATAAGGACCTACTCAGCATAAATAATGACATCCCTATGGCTGATTTAAGCAACCTGACCAACCCCAAGAAAGGTTAAGCTCAGGAGTTATTCTTTAAATATTGGGAAATATTCGCATAAGATGATTTTAACTTGGGATGTGCTAAGGGTGTCACCCACAAAATTGATAGTGGAGATCATAACCCAATTCAATTACGTACAATTAGACACTATAAATCATCAGAAGAAGCTGTATCTAAGGAGATTAAGGAACTCCTCGATTGTGGCATGTTAGTACCTTCAAAAAGTTCATAGGCAGCACCAATCTTAATAGTGAAAAAAAGATGGAAGTAACTGAGTAGTCATTGATTATCAGAAGTTAAACAACATCACAAAGAAGGACTCACAACCTATGCCCCGAATTAACAATGCCTTGGATAGGCTAGGGGGCGCGAAGTTTTTCTTTGAAATGGACCTTATCAGCGGATATTGGCAAATAGATCTTCCCAAAGAGAAGCGCGAAAAATGTGCAATTATAACCCAAGAGGGCCTATTCCAGCTGATGAGAATGCCACAAGAGCTCTGCAATGCCCCGGCTACTTTTAAGAGGACTATGGCTACAATTCTTAGATATTTGAAGTTATCATGTGTACTAGTGTACTTTAATGATATCAACTTTTTTGGCCGCACTTTTGATGACCTTTTGGAACACTTAGAGGAGGTTTTCAGAAGGCTAGCAGGTGCAAACTTAAAAATCAAGCCTAGAAAATGCCAGTTCTTCAAAGACCAACTGCAATACCTCAGATTTGTAATTGACAAAGTGAATCTTCAGCCCCAACCCTCTAAGCTGGATGCTATCTCAAAAATGAAACAGCCAAAATCCAAGTGTGATATCTGAGTATTCCTAGGCATGATTAGGTACTATCGCCGATTCTGAGCCAATTTCACACAGCTTGGGGAGCCGCTTTCTATCTATTTAAAGATAAGGTCCCATTCAACTGGACTCCAACTTTTTCCAGAATAAATTTGGCCAACTCCAATTGGCCCTATTGGGCGCACCTGTTCTTCGATACCCAGGCTTTAATTGTAATTTATCATCCAAACTGACGCATCCTGAGCAGCAGTTGGGGCCATGTTATCCCAATTTGGAGAAGTTGTTAAAGAACATCCAGTTGCCTTCACTAGTCGGACCTTAATTGCTCATGAAAGGAACTACATGGTGATGGAATGAGAATGCTTAGCCGTCATATATGCTTGCAAGCAATTTTGGGTCTACCTTCATGGCACTCATTTCAAAGTTATTACTGATCATGCTTCCCTAAGATGGTTAAACAACTTAAGAGAACCTGAGGGCCAATTAACCCACTGGGCGTTGAAGCTTTAAGCTTATGGCTACACCATTGAGCATCAAGCTGGGGTAAAACTCAAAACGCCGATTGCCTATCCTGACTACCCACCATTGCAACACTTAGTCGGGCTTCTGATGAGTTGTTTATGAAAATAATCAGTGATGAGTATAAAATATGCCTAAATTCCATCCAAAAAATATTATAGGATCTACAAAAAAATACAACCATCAAAAACGGGATGCTTTACAAGATTGTTAGGGAAAAAAAGTATATTTTCCAAAGACCCTCAGCCCAAACAGACCTAATAATGGTGGCGAATAAGGCCATAGGGCATGGTAGATTCAAGAAAACAAAAGAGCATATGAAGTAATTCTACTATTGGGAGTCAGTGCATTTCAACATCCAAGAAACTCTAGAATGCTGTGCAAATAACCAAGGTGAAAAACTGTTAAAAAAACACATCTTACCATCTTGTTTGCCCAAGTTTGCCTGGCACACTGTATCTATTGACGTTGTTGGCCCACTTCCAATAAGCAATATGAAGGCCAAGTACATAATTGTAGCCATCGACCAGTTAATTAAATGGGTTGAGGTCAAGGTCATTTGGGAATCTGGAGCAGCAACTACTGCCAAGTTCATCCTTGAAAACATCATCCACAAACATGGATTTCCCAATTTATTCTGACTGATAACAGAACCAACTTTACCGCTGAAGTCCTTGCCAAGCTCAACCAATTAATGGGAGTGTGAGGTGTGCTTTCTGCTCCCTATCATCCCAAAACTAATAGGACTGTTGAGTGCGCAAATGGGACGTTGGTGAACATTATATGGAAATTAACATCAGCCAAGCCATCCAAATGGAGGACGTATCTAAGTTCAGTAGTATTCGTCTATAATATCTCCTACCAATTGTCAACTAAGATTTCACTGTTTCAAGTACTATATGGAAGACATCTGGCCTTACCAACGCTGCTATATTTGGTCCTAGAGGAACCTGGTGAAAACACTTATATTCAGTACGTCAAGAAGCTTGTGGATGCTTCAAACAAACTACAAGATCAAGCCTTTGACAACAGTTTTGCCAAGAAAAAGGCCTGACATCAAAAGGATTAGAGAATCGCTACACACTGTCTGAATTTAAAGTTAACAACAAAGTTCTATTTTGCAAAACCCACGGATTGGGCTGATTGCAAAAGTTAGACTGCATCTGGGTCAGGCCATTTGAATTGAGTGAGAAGACATCTTGGTTTATATACACTATTAAGGATATTAGGACTGGCCATATATACAACTGAGTCCATGCTAAATTCCTAAGAAGGTTCAATAAGCGGGCCAATTAAGAAAGTAAAAGAAATAAAAGAAAGAAAGAAGGGGGGTGGAAGGCGAGTTGGTAAGGGCGTACAGCTACTAACCTGAAGGTTGCAGGTTTGATTCCCACCCTTTTCACATCGATTGGGGTGCCAGCCAAAGGAAGCTATTGGCGGTTAGTAGGTCTAATAACATGAAAACCTTACCCATGACATAACCAGAAAAATTTGAGTCCTGATCCTGAGGTGGAAAAACTTTCTTCAATGTAGTTGACCCTGTTCAGGTTTCATGTCATTTCTTTTTTCTTTCAGTAATGCCTGTCCCCTGGTCAGCTTGCCTCGGTTAAATAGAAAGAAATAAAAGAAAGAAATAAAAAACATTTATACATATAATAATAGTTTTATTCTAATTGGTACTTTAGTCCGCAATTGAGGTTGATAAGAGGATCCAACTTCAGACTCAATGGGAATTCAGGCTGAAATTTACAATAGAAGGAACATACTTTAGACTCATTGAGCACTTGGGCCAAAGTTACTAAATAGAAGACCCAACTCCATGCTCATCAGGCGTTTGGGCTGATGATAACATATCAATGAAGGCTAATTGGAAATCTTAGGGATTATGTTCAAGTCAATTGGGTGGAAATGTCAGATTCTGATGGTTGACTAAAAGGTAAAACCTTTTGATAACCATTAAATCAGGCCATTATCCTCACAATGCTTAAGCTGATATTTTAACTCTCACCTAAAAGCCTATTACAATTACACAGCTTGAGCCAAATATCTCAACTTCAATTCAGTCAAGTATTTTATTAATAAGCTCAGGCCAAATACACTTGCATATTATGGCTGATTATCTCTGTATCAAATCTTGGCAATTGGTCCTGACTATCATGAACATTATCTAATAACTAGTATACAAAATTGTTTGGGACCAACCTTAAGTTAACATTTAAAGTCTATGGACAATCAGATGAATGATAATATAAGCAACTTACCACCCTAAAATCAAAATTCGTACTTTGATCCACGTAATTGGCATAATAGCACTTGCACATGGACCACCCAAAAGGGAGTGCCTAGTGCTATTAAGAGAGAGGCCATCCAAAATCCCAATTTGGGGTACATCATCTACTTTAATTGATGCAAGAATTTCACAGAAAGTGTATTTTGTAAGCAGTATGATGAAAAACTTAAATCCAGAAGATCCTAGGATAATCTTGCATGTTATCACAATTTTTGTCCCAGAAATTTTCCCAATTTTGAGAATATTTTGCCACCAATAAACCTAAGAATAATCTCAGTCATATCGGTTCAAGGGGCAAACTGAGTGGTAAAATATCTGTTGGAACTTTGTGCTCGAATGTGGCCAGGATATGCCCTAGAGGTATAAATTCCAGTGTCTGTCCTAATAGCTGATTATCCAATAAATAACATATAATAAAATATATCTTGATTTTATCTTCACTAGTATTACTGAATCCTAACTTTGGAGAAGTGTTGACAAGCTGGAAGCATCAAATCCAAAGCTTGTATCAAAACCTGCTTTGGAAGAAGTTCCTGACTACGTTGTAAAAATCATGCCCAAATTGACCAGAAACGTTGGGGCTATTTTAATTTTCCTAGTGAGTTTCCAAATGGTTCAAATACTGTTAGCCACAGGCAATATGGAGGATCAATCTATGAAACTTCATCCCAAGTAAGTTTACAAGATAATAATCATTAAGCAATCAATCCTTGGAACTTCACAACAGCCACCACATGAAGGCTCTTTCCAGTTTCCCTATTTGTAGCTAATGATATTAAGACCCTTCCAGTGTGAGTTTTCTCCATGAATACCAGATCTGTTTTCTTATTCAGTGTGATGTTTACCTTATGATCCATCCAGAGGGCTTGATAGCCTACATGGCAGGACCATGGGTAGTTCATTGTATTATGCTTTGATATTGGCACCATTTCCTTTTGGCTACCTGATTGGGTTTCCAATATTAAAATTATATCTATATTATTTGTTTTGGAATGATGGGTTTTCACCTTCTCATTTGTATTATTGCACCACCAGAGAATTTTTAGTTACAATCTTCATTTCCAGCTGCCCAACCCACAGGTATGAGGTTTAGTTTTAATTTCTGGGTTGTGCATGGAATCACAGATGGAAGTTTGATTACTGGAAGATGGTGTCATTGAAGGTGGGTGGGGGTTATTGTCAGTTTTTGGGTCGGTTGGTCAGAACTGGGATAAATTACTGGGCGTTTTGTGCACCAGGAATTCAATTGCCATCCCCATCTCCTTATCAATGGATAATGGGGATGGTTTTTTACCAGATTTGGGGGCGCCTTCATCCCTACCGGCAGTGTGGCAGATTCCCCTTCAGCTGTCAATCAATTTCCAGAACCTTCGTTAGTTTTTTGGTGGAACTTGACTTCTTTATAGGTTTTGATAGGCTGGCTAAGCAGATTTTGTTGATTCGTTTGTTTGTTTGGTATTCTCCTCAGGTTTGGTCACCAATTTTACAATTTGACTTATTTTTCACTTTAGACTTTTCAGGCTTTGATTTTTAATGTATTGGCATCTCATGTTGGACGTCCCATTTTGGGGGATTTTTGGGTTCACCTTCTGCCACTATTCTTCCTCCCGGATTGCCCATTCTGCTTGGGATAGGTGTGGCACAATTGGTTTGGGACTTGTTCCTTCATCCATTTTGTAGGCTTTGAATTTTAGGTTAATGAAAGGCTCATTCTCCGTTTCAGGTCAATTAGCCACATATCATTCCCACACTTCCCTGTGGGTGAAGTCCAACTCCTGTTGTTGGAGCTTCATATCCACAACCTCAGTTAGGTTATGCAGAATCCACTCCTTGGCCTTTGGTCAAAGGAAGGTTTTTGTCCTGACTTTTGTGACCCCGCTGTCAGGATTCTCCCTGGTTTAGGTGAAAGCCTTGTCCAGGGGAATGGTCAATACCTTCATTTGAGGGGCACAAATCCCATATGGCTCAATATGTTTGAGAAGAGGTTTGACTCTAAGCTTTTGCTGGTATACCAAATTCAGGGTTTTAAATGAATTACTCCAATTTGGGAAATCTTTACATCCCCAGTTCCTGAGTTTACATCCCCAGTTCCTGAGTCATATGAAACCGGGTTTTCACTGATCCAATAACGAGGTTGGCGAGATATAAGTAAGGTTTAAAAAGGTGGCCAATCCAAAAGACCAGGAAAGATCCTGAATGGATGGGGCCATGACGATCCTTGAGGCACTGTGTCCCCATGCACCCTATAATATTAATACATTCTAGTTTAATAAAGTACTTTTTTCAATAGGATATAATATTTATCTTATTTTTATTAAAGTTTTATTCTATTCTAATGACCAAAGTCTCATCCAACCTTGCGCTTAAAGCAGCCCCTGTTCTCTTGGCTGACCATAGCCTCCTGCAGTCAGCTACCATATTGGGTTTCCCAGCGTTACCACCAGCGAGCGCATCTGGCAGTACCCAATATCTGGTGCTCACTACAGGGGCGCTCCCAAGGCGCACCCTGAGGAGTCACCCTCAACCTTGAACGAAAATCAATCTACAGCGAGCACTCCAGATGCTGATCTTCTAACCTACCTTCTCTGGAACGGCCAAGACCCAGTATCAGTGGGGACCAACTTTCCAAAAAAAAACCTTTGAGTGTGTCCCAGAAGACTTCATGCACTTCAGAACTCCCAGTCAGTTGAAACCTTTGCTTGACCTGTTAAGTACGCCTGAAGAAATTTAAAAAGATGTTATTGAGCAAAAATGCCAGCATCATAAAGAAAAAGATTAATGAAGGCAATATTTTATTACAGGGATCAAGCATCACATTTCAAGCGTATGTGGGATGCTAGAATAGAAGAAGCCTTTGAAGATATTACTCAGCGGAATGACTATAGAATGCTAGGACCTGTCTACTGTGATGAGAAACTTATGTTTAAAAACCTTTTGGCGTTGAAAAAAATCAGAAAGAAATTGGCCAAGCTACAACACATTTTCCAGCCAAAAAGAGATCAAAATAATCTGAGTGCTCAAATTTTAATAAAAACAATTAATTTTAATACTAACGCTAATTTTTAAATAGGTAATAAAAAGCGAAATCCTACGCATGATGTCATTTTCCACTCTGCTTCAGAGCAGAAAGTGGAAACAAAGCTCAAAGCCAGTTTGAACCCAAAAGTACCGAATGATAAATCAATTTGGCCAGTAAGCATCAACAACATTAAATTAATGAAATTGGGACAAGTTGAGAACTAGCTTTCAAACTCAACAAAGGCAGCAAACTTCAGGAAATTTTCTGTAAGCCTCAAAAACAATTGGTGCAACAATGCGCTAAAAATGACAGGCAAAATACCTGGGTCTTACCTTTGCACAATTTGTGATAAGCTTAATAACTCTTTTATGTCAAATCTAACGCTCTTCAACTTTGATGGCTCCCCTCCCAAGATTGGGCCAGATATTACTAATACGAATTATCAAGATTACCCAGTTCAGCTCTCAGATTGGGACAGTGCCGATCCTGATAAAAATGAGGGTCCTGAAAAAGTGAAACTCAAGGAACCGGCTGACATTACCTCCACTATTAATGCCAACCTTTCGCCCACTTTGAATTTCCCTCTCAAACTTTGTTGTATGGGTCACTTTCAGTAACGAGTGAGATTTGCTCGCCCCAATCCCAAGAAGGTGGATTGGCATCACTTGAAAAGGACTCACTGTCAAAACTTTCAAGGGGCAACACCCTACAGTCATTCAGTCATCTTCAAAACTCGCGAAGTCACTTACCTACGCAGCTCACTGATGATGACATTTCCTCTGAACTTTACCTGGATCCGTTGGCGGATTAGATGATCAAAAGATGCCAGGTTTGGGTGGCACATGAGTTAAACTGGAAGCTTAAAGAGGCTGAGACCAGCATGGTTAAGATGGCGCAGGAGGTGTGCGAAAGGATAATGCAGTTGGAGGAGTAGTTGAAGCTCTCTAAGTCAGAAGTTATCCAGGAATGGAGGCCGCCGTTTGGCCTGCAGTTGGAGATCCAGGATAAGACCAACCAGATTAAAATGCTCAAGATTGACAAATTGCAGCTTAAGCTGGAGTTATCTGACCTCAAGTAGATTTACCTCAAACCCAGAAGGCAGCTCAAAGTCAGCCCCTTGAAAGACTAGATTGCTCAGCCATTAGCAGGTCACAGATCGAGGAGCTTGAAACCACCTTTTAAAAAATGATCTGAGTACTTCACCACAGAGGCTTACCTCCAAGAGCATGCCACACTCAACCTTTGGGGCAACAAGTTCTACTGGAAAGGGCCTAACGCAGCCTAATCTGCAGAGGTCTTGTTGTCTATGGCTTTACCATTGATGATCTTGGGGTGTCCTCGTTCCACAGCACCAGCATCACCAACCTGATCTGCATCAATCCTGAGGCTCCGTACGCCACCAAACTTGAGTCCTCCATCTACCTTAACCCTTGGGACAAAACTTGCTCCCCTAGGACAAGAATTGGGGGGCTCTGTCAGGATTCACCCTGGTTTAGGTGAAAGCCTTGTCCAGGGGAAGTGTTGATACCTTCATTTGAGGGGCACAAATCTTAAATGACTCATTAAGTTTGATAATGGGGTTTGACTCTAAGCTTTTGCTGGTATACCAAATTTTGGGTTGTACATGAATTACTCTGAATTTGAGAAATCTTTACATCCCCAGCTCCTGGGTTTACATCCCCAGATTCTGAGTCATGTGAAGCGGGGTTTCCACTGATCCAGTCACAAGGGTGGCGAGATCCAAGTAAAGTTCAAAGCGGTGGTCAATCCAGAAGACCAGGAAAGATCCTGAATGAATGGGGCCACAACGATCCTTGAGGCACCATGTCCCACACACCCTATAATTATTAATACATTCTAGTCTAATAAAGTACTTTTTCAATAGGATATAATATTTATCTTATTTTTATTAAAGTTTTATTCTATTCTAATGAGCAAAGTATCATTAACCTTGCGCCTAAAGCAGCCCCTATCCTCTTGGCTGACCATAATCTCCTTCAGTCAGCCACCATACTGGGTTTCCCAGCATTAGCACCAGTGAGTGCATCTGGCGGAAACCTGATGCCAAACGACAGTGTCATATATTCATACTCATGAAGGTTCTTCCACTTTTGATGGTGGCCTAGGGCCATTGTGTGGCTTGTCTGGTAACAGAACTGACACACTTGTTTTTCACCCTCCTGTTCAACCTATACAACTCTTCTTAGGCCAGGAAGGTGGATGAATCGAGGTAAGGTGATATTGTTTGGCTTCATTCATGGCACTGGTTCATAGAGCGCTTCAACAGTATGAGGGCATAGCACTTTGCAATATAATTGCACTGAATTGCCAAAATTCTTGTACTTCTCCATAATACAATAATCTGGTCTGGATCACTTTGTGCACCTATTCCCTCTCTTGATCAGTCAGGAGATTTTGAAATGTCACCTATCTCGAGGTTTAGTTAGTGTACCTAGTTGGTTCCATTTGTAAATAAACTTCCTTATACTTGATGCCAATATCAAGGAGTTTTTTTAATCTAATTCGCCTGGGAGTGCAATGTCAATGTAGTCCCATTTGGGTACCCAGTGGTGGTCAAAATTCTTTCCTGTCAGTACCTTGTCAATCTCCTTATAAATCAACATTATCATGTCAGATAAATCCTCCTCCTCCTCCAGCTGCAAGTGAATTTGGATTGCATTATTTAGATGTGATTTGGGCACCTGGCAGTCTTTCAAGCCTCTGTTTATCAGTTGGTTGATGTATTTGATATGGCTTCCCACCCCATTCTATGTATTTTCATTGATATGGGCTGCTGTGCACTGTATGACTTGGATTTCAGGCTAATCTTAGGTACCTTGGCGGGGGTCTTCCCCTTCATTATCCAGCTTACTGATTAATGAGGTAAATCCCCAATTGAGGAACGCCTTCATCTGGCATGATAATTCCTCAATGATTAATGCTCCTAACCATTTGAATGCCAATCTCTAGGTTTTGCCACTTGAGGGCATCCATCAGTGAAAATCACAGTTGATACCATTGGAGAGTGAATTGTGGCCCGCACATTGGGTGCAGGTATATCTGGAGGGCCTCCAGCGTAATCAAACTACACTGGTACCAGTCCCTTACCATAACGCTGTTCCATCCACCATCTGTGAATATCATGTCATGGCGGCCAGAACTCCCGCTTTGCATCATTGGAAGGCTTCAGATGGTGCAAATCTTTTGTCGGTGTATGTGGAAGCTACCAATGGTCCTTGGAAGGACTGTTTCCAGCCTCAGATTGTTTCAATCCATATTCCCGCTTTGAGCCATTCTCAGCCCAGATCAGGGGTGTGACCCCTTTCATCGCTGTCACCACCTGTGGTGAAATCTCGTATTCCACCCATGGTTGAGCCAACATGGGGGTGAAACCCACAGCGTCCCAGTCTGCAGCTTCAGCCAGTGGATGACGTCACACATCAGATTTTCCATTTCTCAATAGGGAACAGTCAGCACTGAAGCTTTTTATAGATCAAGTTCATAATCCCCAGGTCTGCTTACTATCAAACTTGATCAACACTGACCCTTTCGTGGAACAAGTATTTCATTTCCAAAGGGATGAACCCATTGGTGGACCAGTTTATGTTCTCTTCTAGAAACCAATCTCAGAATGGTCCCCACTCCACCGCCTTCTCCTTTGTCCAGCCTGCCTTCATCAGGTTGGATGCAGTGGCCGGCAGGATATGGGTGTATGATCAGTATAAGGCCTCAGTGGCCTTAAAATGGCTGCAATCCATGGCAGTGCCTCCTCTGGAGGAGAAGCTGGTGTTGTACCATTCCAATGTGGTATTGAATGAAATGGTATGTCAAGCCCATTTGAAGGCGGTAAAAATGTTCAGGAATTATTTCGCATAATCAGATAAATCCGTCAGGGTAAGACCCAAGCTCCCAACAACCTGGGTGAATTTCGCAGATATGCTGGCCTTATTATACTCCATTGCATTTAGGAGGTTAATTCCAGTTGCCATCCATGCCTTCGTGTTTGTTGGCTTCAAATATTCTCAAATGGCCACTTCAATTAATTTATGCTTGAGAGGGAGTTTCATCCATTCTAGGGCGTCTTCAGTTTTGATCTACAACAACTTGAAGAACACTGTTATGTTGAGCGTAGTTGAGTGTTGAACCAGCGTTTGGCTGCCCCAGCAAAGAATTCATGATCTCGCCAATTGCCATGATGGAGGGCGTAATGTTTTTTTAGATACATTGTGTTGCTATTAGATATGGGAACTGCAGAGTCTCCCATTGCTTGGTTTTGTGGGAGGTCATACCACAGTGTGCTAACATATCCTTCTGGATGGGAGTGTACCTTACTGGGGCCCAAGTTGCTGACTCAACCGCAGTCAGGGTTTAGGCCCCTTCTGGCTGTACTTTTAATTTTTTGGGTGAACATTTGTGGGCATCCAATCCTTCAGATTTGGTTCCCAATAGTCCTTCATCCCCGTTGGGATGATCCCTGATGGTTCACTCTGGCTCACTGATCAATTTTGGGCTGATTTTGCCACTGCTGTCAACTGGGATTTGTAAAGAAGTGTCCACAACAATTCATGGGTATTGTCCCCAACAATTTGCTCAGTTTCCCAGTTTGTAGATGGTTGGGAATAATCATCCCTCCTACCTGGTCATTGTTGTGAATGGTCACTGACATATTTTTTGCAATCAAGCTGAGTGTCATTAAAGATTTTCTCCTTCACAGTCAAAAACTTTTTTGTTGTTGCACAGACGATTTGGCCCTTGGTTTTTGCTGGTTGATTAAGATTTGGACATTAATCCAACCAATACTTCATCAGAATTTCTTGTTATTTTTACAAAAAAAAATTCCCCTGCAGGGCCCTGATCTCCTCCCCCAATTGAGGTTTGGTGGGGAATTTCCTGACACTGCTGTTCTCAGAATCGCTTTGCACGCCCCAAGGGTGTTATTGATCATCTTTTATGCGGTGGAAGTTGATTCTATGGAGTCAGTTGCGTTTACCACGCTTGTCACTGGGTATTTGTCATTAATTAATTGCTTTTCAATCATCTGTGTTGTCACCAATTCATTATTGTTGAGCAGTTATTAGTCAAGCAGTTTCTGTTATCAATTGAGTGGTGGCCTTTGTCAATTGGAAATTGTCCAGATAGAGTGTCCATCTTGGCGTACTTCTTAATTAATTTCATATTTGGCATAAGCAAGCCATCCATTTCTATGAGCTTAGCACAGATGGGCGGAAGGATCTACTTATGCTAAGTTGTTTGTCTGTGGTGTACTGCTCTATAGGTGCAGTATTTCACAAGCAGGCGGATGTTCTCTTTAGACTTATACTGGTCACTTTTTAAAAACTAAAATTGAGATTCATGAGAGAAAAAATTATTCTACCATAGATGTTTTAAGACTTAATTGTAAGGCCTTATCAGTAATATTTATATCCCTTTATATTTTATAAAAAGAGATATTGAGATTAAAATCCTGATAGTAGTAATAGGTTCTATTCATCTTCAGTTAATTATTGTTGTAGTACAATACTCGTAGACTCTTTTGTGTATATAAATAGTAAGGGTTGGAATCCTTAGAAGAGAAGCAGACCTTTGATGTGGATCTCTGCTGATGACTCAGAATAATGAAAACTAGTGCCAGAACCTCTAAATCTATAAATGGATTGTTTCATCAGGAATTGGGAAGAAGTCCCTAACTGTCCGTTGGGATCTTTTCCCATATTACCAGACAACTAGATTATCAGGGATCGCTAGGGAATAATTCCCTATAGCAAAGTGAATTGGATATTGGTTAACCCTGATTTTGGGGTAACAATGTTTGGGGGATTTTAGGTAATTTACCTGGGTCAGATAATTCAGAGATTATTCCAGATGAATGCTTAAGATCTCATTGGGAAGATTTGCCAACGAAATAGGGGCATCTGATAGTTTATTGATGATTAACTATCAGGTGTACCAATTGAGATTAGTTGGGTTTCTTCACCAACCAATTGGGAATTTAAGGATCAAGCTGCAAGGTGAGTGATGCTTCCTGCAGCTAGCGTATTGATCAGTTGGTTTGCGACCTTCCTTAATGGGTAATAAGTCCCATTACCAAAGCAGGTCACTTTCCAAATATGGTTAGTTCATTAAGATCAAGAGGAAAACGTTAGGACACATTTTCCAACCATTTATATTTTAGGTCTCAAGGATGTCCAATGACAGAATCCTAGCCAGGATGAGGAAGACCATCTCTAATGAGACGATGATGGGTAATTCAACTGCAACAGTTTTTGTTTCATTGATTAGGAGCCAACTAAGGGTTGGGCACCAAATTCCCACTATAAATTCCCTAGTTTTCATTAAATAAATGTACTTTTTTACCAGAGATATACTTTGAACAATTTTTTATCATAAAGAATCCATTTTAAGTTCTATTCTTTCTCAAGGAAATTATTGCTGTTGCTTTAAGTGGGAGACTCTTTAGGATAAAGAGTAAGGATCTATGCGTGGATCCAGAGAATAGAAGTTGAACTGAATTGGACATTGCTGCTGATTGTGTGTCACCAGAGAGAAGCCTTAAACGAGGATCTGAGCATGGATTAAGTTAGATGGTATAAGGGAACTAATCCCTATTAAGGGCATCATAAGTATTTTGAGGGGAAATACTGGCCAAGCGTTGGACCCAATACTAGTACTTTTTTTAGTACTAGATGCCAATACTAGTACTTTATTTAGCTAAGAATAATAGTATCCATACTATTTTTTATAAAGAATACATATTACTACCAAACAACATGGAGAATTTCACAACAAAAAACCTGTGCAGTTAATTAATTTAGGGTTTATCAGCCAAGAATAATAAGAAACCCTATAAATTCTAACAATTGGTGCTCACTACAGGTTTGTAGTTGAGTAAGATACTAGACATGATGTCATATGAAGATGTTTCAGATTTTGACAATAAGTTACAAGGGAAAGTAACATCATTGAAGACTGAACGTAAAGTGGATCACATTAAATTGCTTTCACCCAGCTCAGATTTGGAGTTACTAGTGAAACAAACCGAAGAAGTTACTCAAGATTCGGGAAAAGGACTTGCAGCCTAGATATGGAACTTTCTAGTGCTCAAGAAAACCTGTTCCACCAGATATCCACTTATGAAGATTATTAGCGGTGTCAACTCAGGTATAAGATCGGCCCACTTGAAATAGTACCGAGGATCAGCAGGGCCAACTTGGGTTGAAATTAGGTCTGCTTGAAATAGTCCTGGGGAGTGAGGTGTTAGATGAGACACTAGATGTGACTTTGGTTGAGTTGATATGGAGAGAAATCCTTTCAAGACGAAATTGCATGAAGCTAATGAGTCTAGATCAATCTGTGTGATTAAGGGATCATTTTTAGATCCACCAATGGAATTAATTTCAACGTTTTGGATGGAATTTATGTCAAAAATCGCTTTTAAGAAAAAAATGATAAGAACAATCAAATGGAACTGTTGACTAATGAGGAATTCACAGTTTTAGAAGATACAAAGTCTCAAGTATCAGTTACTAAATTATGAGATGAAATTGGGACCTGTTGTATGAATGACAAGTCAGGATTGAAGGCTAATGAATAAAAACATTTACCAGTAATGCCAAAGTCAACAAGTGTTGCCTATATGTGAAAAAACAGCGCTGCTGGTCATATAGTGAAGAAGGTCAATACTAAAAATTGAGTATTGGTTTCAAAGAAAATAGTTGTAATGTTTCCAGAGGACCACTGAACCATTATAATGGTCATGTCCTAAGATTTTGGTCAAGTTCTAAAAGAGGACCACTGAACCAAATAGATGAAAAACTTAAGAGAATAAGATTATTAACCATGACTTCTGGTAGGCTAGAGTATACCTAGGAACCAGTTTGGATGAAGGGAAAAAAGGACATCTGAACTTAATTGTAGGTTAAGTACCATTGCAAAAGAAAAATACAAAAAAATAAGATAAAATATTAAAAATTAAATATTAATTTTATTGGTCCAAGATTTTTGGACCTATGATGAGATAAGATTGCCAGTATAGGTGACTGAGAGTATCAATCTATTGGTCAACTAAGAACAACTCAATGATCTGATGGACAGACAGCAGGAGGAGGTGCTTAAATTATTTGACAAGTATCAGGAAGTATTTTCCCAGGATGACCATGCTTTGGGATGTGCAAGAGATATGATCCATAAGGTCAATATTAGGGAAAAATTGCCAATAAGGATGAGACTGATTTGATGGTCAAAGGCGGCCAAAGAAGTAGTAGATGAAGAAATCAGCAAATAGTGAAGCATGGGATTCTAGTTCTGTCATTGAGTTTCTGGGCAAGCCCTATCTTTATCATGAAGAAGAAGGATGGCTCTAATTGGGTGATGATCAACTATCAAAAGCTGTACAAGATTATGAAGAAGGATTTATACCCACTACCAAGAATCAATGATGCGTTAGATTAATTGGGAGAAGCGAAGTATTTTTTCCACATTGGATCTAATATTGGGATGTTGGCAAATCGATTTGTAAGAGAAAACCACGAGAAATTTGCGATTATCACCGCGTAGAGGCTTTATCAACTGACGAGGATGCCCCAGGGTCTGTGAAATCCGCCTGCAACGTTTCAGAGGGCCATGGACGCCATACTAAATGGCTCGAAGTTGTCAAGCGTCCTGGTGTACTTGGACGATATAAATGTGTTCAGTGAAACGTTTACTGACCATTTGCACTTTTTGGAGGAAGCATTTAAGAGATTATCTGAGGCCAACCTGAAGATTAAGCTGAGGAAGTACCACTTCTAAAAGAAAGTGTTAGAATATCTGGGATTTTTTAATCAACTCTAGTAAACTGAAGTCACAAGCCTAGTAGTTCAAAGCCATAGAGCGAATGGCTGTGCCAAAGAGTGTCTGAGATATCCAAGTGTTCCTTAGAATGGTTGGATACTATAGAAGATTCATTTGGAATTTTGCAGGAATCGCTGAGCCCCACTTCTATTTACTAAAGGATCCAAAAAAAGGATTCATCTTGGAGTGAAGAGGCCAAAGATCGTTTTGATAAGTTACGCCAGTATTTAATATATTCCCTGATTTTGAAATATCTGAAATTCAATTGAGGATTTATAATACAAGCCGATGCTTCATTGATGGCAATTGGCATCATATTGAGCCAAGTAGATGAAATTGGGGAAGAACATCTGGTGGCATATGTGAGCTGGACACTCTCAGCTGCTGAGAGGAATTACACCGTGACTGAGCGTGAATGCCTTGTGGTCATTTACGCCTGTAAACAGTTTCAGGTTCATATCCATGGAATGAACTTCAAAGTGGTGATGGACAACTCCTCATTGCGTTAGCTGCACAATTTATGAGAACCAGAAGGATGACTGGCTTGATGGGCACTAAAGTACAGGCTTATGATTATGAGATAGTCCACCAAGCTGGAGCTTCTCATCAGAATGCGGATTGCTCATCACAGTTACCAATGGTCCAGGTGGTATACCAGCAGGTGGATGAGTTATTCCAGAGAATGGTTGACAAAAAAATTTGGAACAAGCATCAAGGAATCCAAGTTTCACTTCAAAGAGCGATGGAAAACACTGATACCATGGATGGACAAGTTTTCTAGATTATCAATGGGAAGCGATTACTATTCTCAAAGCTGTCAGAATGAGTGGATTTCATTTAAGACGCTCATAAGGTTTTTGGGCAAGGAGGCCTGAAAAAAGCAACTGATTATATTCGCCAGTATTGCTACTGGGAGTCCATTAACTATAATGTCACAGACTATCTGGCTTGCTGTGTGGAGTGCCAGTTGCACAAGCTGCATAAGAACACAACTGGATACTGACTGGTCCAACCTGGATTTGCTTAGCATACGGTGCTCATTGATGTGATGGGACCACTGACAATGATCACAGAGTGGGTCAAGTACATCATAGTTGTGATTGACCATCTAATGAGATGGGTCGAGATGAAGACCCTGGAAAAAGTAGATGCTAACAGCACTGCAAATTTTATACTAGATCAAGTAGTATACTGATATGGATGTCTGAAGGTTCTGCTGAGCGATAATGAAAAGAATGTTATATCTCATGTGATCTCACAATTAAAACAAAAATGGGAATCTGAGGAGTCATTCTGTCCCTACCAGCTGGAGACAAATGGACTTGTACAATGAGTCATGGGGATGCTGGCCACGATGCTGAGAAAACTGGTCACAGGAAGAACTTTCACGTGGGGAATGTACCTTAGTTTGTTGATGTTCACCCACAATTTAAGTCATCATATGGTGATGGGAAAAACACCATTTGAGTTGCTATTCAGAAGAAAGGCTGCGTTGCCACTTATTTTATTTGGTGGTGGAACCAACATTGGGGATGAGTGCCAAGCAGTACCTGAACCCATTGATGAATATCCTGATCAGAAATGCAATCAAAAGCATTTGATATGACTTTAAAGAAAAAAAACTCGAATAAAAACAACATATGATAAGATTTGACTGTCCTTATCAGAATATCAAATAGGCGAAAGAGTTGTCTATTGTAATACACATGATTTCAGGAGAAGAGACAAGTTAGATGCATTGTGTTAGGGTTTGTTCGATATTATCACTAAGATGATGATGGACGCCTACTCATCAAGAACCTCTTGGATGGAAGGATAGTAAATTGAGTCCATGGTAAGTATTTAAAGCAATGGATCGAGGAAAAATAATGAAAAAAGAGTTCCCAAAGGACCAGTGAACCATTAAGATGGTTATGTTCTGATGATTTAGCTAAGTCCAAAAAAAGACTGCTGAACCAAACTAGATGGTTAAGTCTTAAAAAAGTAAGACCTCTGAACCATAGAAAACTGGTAAGTCTAAGTATACCTAGGACCCAGGTTGGGCAATAAAATAAAAAGATGGACTACTGAACCAAAAAAGAATAAGTACCATAGAAAAAAGAAGAAAATAAAGATTGAAAAAATATTATTAAATAATTATTAAAAACGCATAGAAAAAATATATTTTTTTATCATTTTTATTTTTTATTGGTTTATCTCAACTTGGGGATGATTCTGCCTATGTCACCCCTTGAGGGAGGAAGGATGGATTGCAGTAGGAGTAAACAACCCATCAAAATCTATGTTAGATTGGACTCATGTGAGGGCTATACCTACTCAAAACCAAGTTTGTTGAGTGGATGCTGATCCCTGTGAGAAAGTGACTAGGGGAGAAAAATGGAAATGTTGGAACATGCCAAATGTAATATCCCAGAGATGGAAGGGAAGCAACAGAACAAGAAGAGGAAGTCAGAAATAACCCCAAGTAATCCCTATATGGCACTGGAGCTGGAAGACTGGTCAAGAGCGCTTGCTAATGGGCTTCATCAAGAACACTGGACATATGGGCTGGCATCAAGCAAGGGATACTAGGCGGGGGTTGCCAAATCATGCCCCCTATTAAAGCCATCATTAGAAGATACTGATGGGACATTCCAGAAAATGAGATAGTCATGCAGTTAGTGAATGGCATCCTGCAGACGATGACTATGAGCTTCTTGGAAGCAAAAGCAGAATGAGTGATGAAAGCCAAGAGAAGGTGGTAACTTTGTGGCCCAACTTCAAAGAACTTAGCTGGTAAAGCAAAGAGCATAGGCTGCAATGTCTCGATCTAGGATGTTTTTCAAGATTGAAAGATTTCAGAACTATGGACAAAACCTCAGTTACTTGGGCCTTAATTCTACATTGGGGAGTTCAAAATGTTCGCTGTTTCCAATAACTAGTTCAGTGGCTGTTAAAATCTGGGGCTTTTTTGGTTGCTCGCTTATGGCCCTAGATTCTAACTGCACAGACTTGTGGATCCTTGCGTTGATTATTTCATTGAAATTGATAGACTGAGGCAATAATAGTATGAAGACTATTTTTATTGTTAATTTCCCAAAAACTACGTTGAGAGTATTGTCCAACAAGAAACAGGTGCTTCTTCATTTTGAAGAAGTTCTGGTAATGGTGGGGAACACTTTCCCTATTCTCTTCTCACAGAGCCAGATGGAGACTGTAATGAAAGTGCCTATAAATCTCCTGTTTCCAGTGTGGAAGTGCAAGGTGCACAGGACCGATGCCAGGAAAACTAGTTGATAGTACAAAAGTTACTAAAGCTCCACAGAGAGTGCTAGAGCTCAAGTAACTTAGTAGGAAAGGGTTATCCCTCAGAGGTTTAACCAAACAAGAGTGACGAGTTGCACGGAGGGGTAAGGATTAGCCTTTCTAGGTTGGAGGGTACCTGGGAGGCCCAACGGTGCACTGGCAGATAGAAATATGGTAGTTCAAATTATATGGTTAATGATGCGCAAGACATCCTTGAAGAGGTCTGCGCACAGGAATATCTGGGATAGCTTAATGGAAATGGTGTACTAAAAATGGGGATTTATTTGTGATAAAGTCGACCAACAAGGAATGTTGATCACAAAAATCAAATTGAAAGATTGTCGGGGTATTTTGTGGTCTGCTGAAGTGGTCCTAAGCACTGATTCACCAATAGCAAATGATTCCGTCCAAATTAGTAGAATACACCAAAAACTGACTTCACTCAAGTAATTGAATGATGTTGTATTCTACCTGAACGCATCATTTCATAAATGGAATTGGGTTTCAAACCCCCGTTACTCAAGAAACCAAATTGAACTATTATTGTTAATTTGAATAAACCGTCCATTTAGAGCCTGGGCCAATGCAAGGGGCTGGGCGTTATGCACCTCGTTAGTACCAACCTGAGCATATTTGGCTTGTACCCATCGTTGGTCTAATGTGTGCTTGAGGTTGGGGGAGGGCTTGAAGCTTCACCTTCTGGGTCTCCTGCCGCCAGCCTTATCCTTGGGGTTGATGCCCACTATTGTGTCATTTAGCCATGACAGAGACTTTGATAACAACTTAATGATATCTGGTCCTTGAACTCTTCTCTTAATAGTAATGTTTAAACAACTAATGTTAAAACAACTAAGTTATAATCAAGTTTTTATCTGATTTTATTAGGGAATAATTTGTAACTTTTATATCTAAAATCGGCACACAACTTTTCAGCTATCCGCTGGGAATTATTTGTGCTCCTATACTGGTTTAAACCTCAAGTGTTAGGCACTGTTTTCGTTGGGTACCATTGCCTTGAGTTTCTATAGCAATCATATCCTTGGGTGTTCAGAGACCAAACAATTGGTATTAGGGACTTGAAACCAATTGTTTTGCCAATGACAAATCTACTCATTTACTCCTGTGTTTGAACGCTTTAGTAGTTTCTAATGACTCCCCATTCGTTCCTATCTGAATGATTCCCTATAAAATCTGACTACTGGACATTGTTCCCATATCAAATTATTGCTAGATCTTGTTAGTGGTGATTGCCAACGATAATCTCATCAGTTGACGACCTCTAATATCATCAGGTATGATGCCTGACGATAATTCATTAGTCAGCAACCTCTAGTATTATTAAGGACGATGCCAACAATAATCCCATCAGTAGGATGCTGTTGCTGATCCTATACAATTATAACTTAATTGTCAAATTTGTTAATCTGTTAAAATGTTGGATTATGTGGTCATCTGAAATTCTAACAGGGGCCAAAATAGCTGGCTTGTAATACTGACCAAGTCAAAAAATAACTTTGGAATCAAGCTAAATTTGGCAAGGAACAAATGATCAAGAGCAGAGGGCATTGCTTCAAAAGGTTTGACAATGATGGTAGGAGAATATGCAAATGGAGCCTAATCTAGGAGACATTTTGAAATATAACTCAGGAATCTATGACATAGGAAGGATTGGTCATGAGTCATTTGAGACAATTGCTAACATGGTTTCATCGGGGTTGGTTATCATTTCTTGTAATTCCATTAAAGACTGGCCACGGATACTTGACTGGGAGTATGAGTCCTGGGAGGACCATAAAAGAGGTTCCAGCGTGCAGATCAACTCATCATTTATAAGAGATGAAGGTCTATATCAGACATGATATTAAGCAGTTGTTGGTACCAAGACTCCAAAGTTGACATATGAGCTGGATGAGAGGGGGATGTCAGACTTATATGATAGTTGACATTATGCACTTTCAAACAATTAAGCTCTAATTTTGGAGAAATTAATCTCAAAGTTAATGGGATATGCTCTCCAGAAATTAATTAAGAATGGTATTATCTAAGAGGTTATTATGAGAAAATAACAAGATTAAATATAAATGAGCGATCTTAATTGTGCCACAAAATGAACATTGATGATAAGAAAACCTGTCGAGGATAAGGAGAAAATCAGGAAATCAAGGACACCAGACCAAGAATCCTGAATATGACAGAGGGTCATATTCCCTGATGTGGGAAACCGGGATCCCAGGATTAATATTGTCACAAGTAAAATTGATCAGCCTGGCATGACAGAAGGTCATGGGAACTGAGCTCTGAGTAGGCGGTAGTGAGGAGGAAGAGGAAGAGAGCCACATGCCAAAGGTCATCCTGAGAAGCGTTGAGTACTGATTGATCATACTCCACTTGAACAAAAGAAGTATTTAACCAAGTGTCTGAAATGGTGTTCTCCTGTCCCATATCATTCTCACTGGAAATGTAGGCAAGAGGGGGATATGTTGGGATTTTTGCCCATATTCCCAGCCGACTAGATTACTAAGGGGTCACTAGGGGATAATTCCCTATAGCGAAGTGAATTAAATATCAGTTGACCCTGATTTTGGGGTAACAATGCTTGGGGATTTTAGGTAATTCGCCTGGGTCGGATCAATGAGGATTGATCTGGGTAAATGCTTAAGATATCTTCAGGCAGAGTTGCCAACAAAATAGGGGCACCTGATAGTTGATCAATGATTAAATATTAGGTGTAGAATTGGGATCAGTCAGGTTTCATCGCTAACCAATTGAAATTTAAGGATCAAGTTGTGAGGCGAGTGATGCCACCTGCAACTAGCAAATTAATCAGTTGGTTCACTACCTGCCTTAATGGGTAACTTGTTTCATTATTTAAGCAGGTCGCTTGCCAAATATGGTTTGCTGGGATTGAGAGGAAAACGTTAGGGACAAGTTTTCTGACTCTTTCCATTTTAGGTTTTGAGGATGTCCAATGACAGATTTTTAGCCAAAATGGGGAAGTCCATGATGATTGAGACAACAATCTGTAATTCAATGGCAACAGCTGCCTTTTCATCAATGAGGCGCCAACTGAGGGTTGGGTGCTGAATTCTCACTATAAATTCCCCTAAGAATTTACTTAATAGATACTTATATACTTTACAATTTTACCAGTAATTAGTATCAAACAAGATATACTTTAACAGAATCCATTTTGAGTTCTATTATTTCTCAAGGAATTTATTTTTGTGTGCTTTAATTAAGATACTCTTTAGGATAAAGAGTAATGATCTGACGTTGCCCCCTGGTGCCCCCTGGAGCAACATGCATTTTGGTCTTAGGGTCAACTATGGGAAGCCTTTCCTCTACCACAATCAAGCTATTATCAAAAATGGCTCAGGTGGTGTTGCATCCCGCCGGTTTTATTGAATTCCACCCCTATAAGGGGTGTTTTGATCTTGGTTTCACATGTGAAGCTGATGCCGCCACTGTGGAAACTATGATCTGGTTTTCCATGGTACCTCTCTCCCCACAATCTGGATCTAGCTCCCAGCGGATACCACTTTGGTGGTTCAATTCTCTGGTTTGCACACCCACCTCCTCCTGAAGTGCTCCATCAGGAGCTGATGGAAGGTTTGGCAGCCTATGGCTCCAACCCCATCTTGCAATTTGTGGTCCCAAATGGGGCCACACGCCTCACTAGGCCTCGGGCATATGCCACAATCAGCCCTAAATCAAATAAAAATTGTTTGTTGATTCCCCCTCATGCCATCATCCCCTCTGCCCCTGACCATCTGTTTTAGCCTGAGTCGATGGTGGATGGACGATCTGTCCATCCTGTTTTGATTTGGACCACTCAAAACACAAGTGCCCTTCCCTAGATGCTTCCAACGGTTCTGATTTTTTGTCCGCCAGCTTCCAATCTGTCACCCACCCTGCACCAGTTTGGTATGGGGTACAATCCTACCTCCCCCTCCCCAAAAGCCTGTTGCTGCAGCTGCACCAACAGCCACCAATCAGCCTCCTCCTCGCCTAGTGCCACAAATGCTCCAGCCAATTAAGCACAGTATTGACCCCAGTTCAATCCCATGCATCCTCCAATGAACCAACCAAACCTCAGGAATATGTCAACACCCCAATTAAATTTAACCAAATTTTTGGGATCTATTGGCTGAAATTGATGAGTCCAGGAATATAATTGAAGACCTCAATATACAAATAGAGCGGTTTGTGCTTATTGACCACAATGGTGAGCTACCCCCTCATTTATACGTCCCCAGCAAAACACTGAAGCATTCCATGGAAACCACCAGCTGGCTGTTGAAGCAACGGCTAAGCCAGATTGTCATCCATTCCACAAAGCTGCCACCAAATCAGTGGCAATGCTCAATGAGGAATCCCTCCTCCCATTATTCTCTCCAAATCCAATAAGGCTCGAAGAAATATGTTGATTGAATCTTACAAAGCCACCAATGAGGCCATCCAGCGTGTGGCAGTGGTAGCGCAGAATCCTAAATCAAAGATTACCCACACTAATATCGCCACGCTCATAAAACTACCTGACGCATGCACAAAAGCTGAAACAGCTTTGGCCAAATACGTCAGAACTCTTATGTATAATGGCTGTATTCCTACATCCCATTCATTGGAAATTTATCTCTGCATCCTGCTGACACCCTGACGCCCCTGCTCTCCGCCATAGCCTGTGCTCTGCTTTGAGATGAAGTAGAGGCCAAGGATGATCCCCCTGATCCCTCCTCCCCTGTCGCCATGATGAAATAAGTGGTTCCCGCTGTCCCACCTGGTTGGTTGTGTTCACGTTATGTGTGTTGTCTGCTCATTTTGGGCGGTTTGTTAGTTTATTTGGTGAGGATTTAACTTTTAAGTTTTGAGTTTTGATAATATCTGTCCCCTGGTCAGCTTACCTTGGTTAAATAATAAAGATTAAGGATCTGAGCGTGCATTCAAAGAAGAGAAGCTGGGCTGAATTGAGGATTGCTGCTGACTGTGTGTCACCAGAGAGAAACTGTAAAAAAGGACTGAGCATGGATCAAGTTAGGCGGTATAAGGGAGTGAATTCCTATTAAGAACATCTTAAGTATTTTGAGGGGAAATACTGGCCAAGCGTTGGACCCAAAACTAGTACTTTATTCAACTAAGTATAATAGTCTACATAATATTATCAAAAGAATAAATATTAATATTAAGCAACGTGGATAACTTCACAACAAATCTGTGCAGTTAATTAATTTAGGGGTTATCAGCTGAGAATAATCAAGAAAACCAATAAAAATTAAATCTCTTCATCAGTAAGCTTGCGGTCACTTTGGAACAGAGCGGAGTATATAAGGACATAGAAAAAAGGGGTGGATTAGGTTCCATATTATGCATGCAAAAATGAAAGTGGTGGATATCAGATGAATCAATAAAATCATTTAATTCAAAATCTCAGCCAATAATCTCCAATGGTTCTAGTTGAACTGAATTGGGACATTGACATAAGAGTGTGGTTTAATTGGCGGTTGAAAGAAGTATGGGTTTAAGACGCAGTCAAAGCTGCTTTCTGTTTGTTTGGGGTAGTTGTGGTTGTGGGATGAGTAGGGGCCTGATTTTCTGGCGCAGAAACCACTGCAGCAGCAAGCTTTGATGGAGGGGGAGATTATTTATCCTAAAAAAATGCCACAGGGTCAGCAACGGGTTGGTCATCAATGAAAGTGATTAAGAGCCTTTTAAAACAGCAAGGGAAGGTTATTTGCGTTTCAAGTAAACCAACTTGAAGCAGGACTTATAGATAATCCGCCAGCCCTTCATACAGGCCTATAATGGATGGCCTTGAACAGAGGGGATAATGATGTGAGGGGAACAAATAGGAGTATTTTTACTAGATGTACATATTGTGGTAGATGATGATACCATGATATAAGTGTAGTTCTTTTAGAGACCATAAACTATAATATGGGGTCAGATCAGTAGGATGTCAAACCAACCATCATCACTTTGTATAGCACTTCAGGAGTAGGCGGGTAGGCAAACCAGTGAACTTAACCTTCATATTGTTATCTGCCGGTAGCTGGGTGCAAGTTGTTAGGAGAGGGGTTCTCTGGAATACTTAGGGTCACAGGCGCTTCAGAAACACCATTGGCTTTGCAGTTGGAGCCCAAATAAAATTATCCCTTATAGGTTCAAAAGTGATTTTAACAAGTGGGTTCAATCACCACCTAAAAAATGATTATCAGCATATTAGAAAAATTTCTCATATTTGACTTGATAACAAAATCACTTTTTATCTGGGGGAGCACCAAGGGACTTTATTGCACCACATTGGAATGTGCAAGGTGGAGGTTGAGTCCTTGAGAGTAACAAATCTTCTCATGGATTTTGGATAATTGGATGACCCAATCAAAAGCGTGATGCTGGGAAAAAAATGCTAGGGGGTTTTCCACTGCCCATATTGAAGCAGCTGGCGGGTAGCTGAGGACATATGAGTTAATTTGTGGTGGTAAGGTATAGTTTGTTAAGATTGCTTTAATCTATTAGAATTTGCTTGATTATTTTGTTGAGTAGAAAAATAGTTTTATCTAATACCAAATCGAGGACCACATTTTATTATACATTTACTGCCACTACATTACTCTTTTTATAATTGAATATGCATTTCAGAATAATGCAACTTTGTTTCCATCTTATATGCTGAAATGATATGGAGAAAGCCACTGACTGCTAAAAAGTGAATCAGCTTCATTTTAATTTCAAATTAAGTTGCGCAAGAGATATTTGTCCTATATTGAAAATCATTAGACTTAGAGTAATTCAAAAATTGCCTTGTTAAAAATTTCTAGAAGCGACAAAACCCTTTTTACTAAAAAGCAAGCTATAATGAAATTAACTCTAGGAGTGAACAAACCATATTAAGATGCAAATCACTTCTAATATGAAGCTCAAAACTTTGTGTCCTGTAGTCAAATTTTCCTCTAAAAGATGTGATTACGGCCACATTTTCAGATATAGCTTCTCATCCTGATTTACAGCACATTGTCAGTATGTTAAAAGGTTATTTATAAGCATCCTGGATATCAGGAATGTTATTGCCTAGATCTTAGCTTAGTAAAGAAAGTTATAAAACTGTTCTGACCCTTACTGGATGCCCAAGGCCATGCTCTTAAAACAGGGAATAATAATAGGCACTCTTTTCTTTTTTATTAAATGGTGAGTTGGTATGTTTCAGAAGAATGTTAAAAAAAATCTTGCAATAAGTTGTGAAAAGTCTAGTCAAAATGAATAAAGAGGCACTTCATGTTAACCAATCTCAGCCCCATGTCATTATTCCTGAATGATTACACCAGCTGATGCCCAACATCTGATGATTATGATGAAGTAAAATTCAGAATATATCTTATAATGCGGATTTTTTGTTCCATTATACCCCTTCAGTTCCTTTTAACACTGCCCTCGCAATTTGGGAATGCAGTAACTAAGGTGGAAGAATGTTTCAGATTAAAAATTAACGTCATTGTAATACAAGCACCTGTAAATTGTAATTTTCCAAAAATAGTAAGCTGTATAAGTGTAGCACATAGCCTTAAACATGAAACTGAATATGAGACTGCAAGTTCACTTTTTACTATTTCTTATGGTTCATTTCTATCACTGCCATTCTAGTTATAAATACTACCACTCAATATCACAGCTGTAGTACCTAATATTTAGAGCTACATTCTATTTATGGGACTCAGTTCCTATAAGAATAATCATGTGTAATTGCCTTAATGTTTTTAATCTGTCCTTACTAGTTCATAAGTTCTTGCTTATATTAAATTAACTAGCAATAAGAAAGGTATCACTAAGAAGAAAATATGCATTATGGAAGGAAACATATAGCTATTAAATGTATTGTTAATATATAGGCCCCTTGTAAAAATGTTACCCCCTGTTGTTGGAGCTAGTATTAAGTGCCTATCTATGCTCTGTGATAACATTATATACTAGCCATGTAACATATTATTATTGATACCTTATCTAAATCACGTCCATTAAGAGCACATTTTGGTATGATAGGGCAGATGATTATACTTTAAATAAGTTTTTCCTTGCTTGGAGATTTCAGACCCAGATAAAGCAGGTAAAAATTTTGTATTGTTAGAAACCTAGCTTTTAAGTGTCATATTGATGTGAAGAGCCTTATATATATTTCAAAAAGCGCCTTCCAGTGCCATCCACAGTGTTGATAAACTTTGTACCTTACGAGATTTGAAGTAGATAATTCCTACTATTGCTACCATTAAACACAACTTTAGAGACTAAATTACCTCTACACAGCATAAATTAGTCAAAAAGATGTTAAACATTTACTTTAATATTTTTTCTACTGTCACCTACATTTTGGGACAACTAACGTTCCTTTGGCTGAGAATTGGGGTTCTCTACCCTTTAGAATGAGACTTCATTTTGGGTAAAAATTGATGGAGTGCAAGTGGATGTAGAACTAAAACAGACTATAATTACTACCATTCTAATACCCTTGCAAAGTTCAGGGCTTCATCTTTACCATGATAAAGTAAAAGAACATGAGCTTTAATGTGTCATGGATTATCCCATGCTAAATTATTCTTATTAAAGACAGTTATCCCAAGACAAAAATTGACAACTCTATATTATAATTCATGGGCAGAGAGAACTTTTCAGCGATGGATCTAGAAATATATAACCTTTAGATTGATTAGTTCCTATATATCAGACCAAATGTTCTCTGATAGCCAAAGAAGGACAATTTAAAGCCTTCTAATATCCTAGGGATATGTAATGCTCCCACTAACTTTTAATGGGCTATGGATGAGATTCTTGGAAATCTAAAGATTTCCTGCATGTTAATTTTATCTAAGTCTATATCATATTAGTTTTTTTAAAAACTTATTGACTATATAAGCATATATGTGCCAAGTATTTAAATGATTATGTAAGGTTCTTAATTGCTATGGTATCATATTGTTACTTGTAAAATTGGATTTATTAGGTCATAATGGTATTAGAGAGTGTATAATGCCTATCCATGACAAGGTAACGGCACTACATAAGATGTTCCCTCCTCAGAACTAAGAATTTTATTTGGTCTTTCTGGTGATGGTAGTATCATTACCAATGTTTCCCACATTTTACCAAACATTCCTTTTCAAGCATATTCTAGCAAAAATGTACCCTTTTCTATGAGAGTTAGAATAGCTTCAGTCATTTTATGCAATATGCACACTCTTAACTGTATTTCCTGTTTTATATGCAGCATTTTGTTTATATAAGGTAAGTTGACAAGGGGAAAGACGTTGCTGAGGTATCAACAGTGGTCAAATTAAAATATATAATAAAAAAACTAAAATATGCAAAGTGAGAAAGAGTCACAAAACAAAAGGAGCTAATAATAACTAGGGTGGGCAATGTCAAAATTATATCCAATTATGGTAAGGGGAAGTGGATCCAGGGCGCATCTTTGGCTTCATCTTATTAAGAAAGGTGTGAGATAAGGCGGAAAGCAAGGGTATGGGGCATCAGCAGTATGGGGTTAATGTCACCCAGGGGATATGTGTTGTAGAATTGGTGCACCAAAAATAAGTGCACAGTTATAATATGCAAGATTGTTTTCAGCTTAGTGATGGGCTATGGAGGAGCTTGAAAAAAGGAAAATATACAAACACATTTTTTACAGCCCACTTTAACTATTCACTGATTTAGTCAATTTAGCAGTGGGCGCAATTTTAGCTCAGCATGAAGAAATTTTAGTGGACCAGCCATAAACATACTTTAGCTAATTGTTATCCAGACCATGAGAAATTATATCTTTCTTAATAAGAATGCGCAGAAGTAATTAGCTCTCTTTCTGATTGGCATAACTTTCTGAGCAAAATTACACAAATTTATAAGACAAAAAAAAATTCGCCCATTGTAGTTTTCTCCAATGTCCTTAGATTCTCCACCGGCTAACCCAGTGTGGGGCAGCGGCAAAACTCCCCCGTCATTTTCTGTCCAGCAGGAAAACGCGCTAGGACTGGTTTACCCAGTCATTTCAAACCTATGGGACAATTCGTTTCACCCAAGGACCTAGACGCCCAACTTGCTTGTACCCAAGCAGTACCTCGCTGCCCCCCTAGTGCTCCCCCAGAGCAACATGCGCTATGGCCTAAGGGTCAAATATGTGAAACTATTCCCATACCATGACCAAGCCATTATTGAAATGGCACAGGCGGTGATGACACCCACTGGTTTTATAGATTTCTGCCCCTACAAGGGGTATTTTGACCTTTGCTTCACCTGCAAAGCTGATGCTGCCTCTGCGGCAACTGTGCCCCTGGTATTCCAGGGCACCCCTCTCCCCACAACTCAGACTTGACTCCCAGCGGACACCACCTTGATGATTCAGTTTACTGGCTTGCCCACCCACCTCCCCCTGAAGTGCTCTACCAGGAGCTTATGGACGGTTTGGCAGCCTATGGCTCCAACCCCATCTTACAATTTGTGGTCCCAAATGGGGTCACACGACTTGCTGGGCCTCAGGCATATGCCACTATCAGCCCTGAATTTAATAAAATTCTGGTGTCAATTCTGCTGCGCACCATTATTCCCTCAGTGCCTGACCATCCATTTTGGGCCCACATCAAGGGCGGGTGGATGATCTGTCCATCATGTTTTGAGTTAAACCACTTGAAACGCAAGTGCCCCTCCTCAACCACTTCCAGCAGATTGGATGACTCAGCCGCCAACCTTCAATCTGCTGCTCACCCTGTACAATTTCTGGTATGGGGCACAATCCTACCTCCTCCACCCCCAAAGCCTGTTGATGCACCTGCAGCCACCAATCAGCCTCCTCCTCACCCCAATTACATAAATAATTCCACTAATCAAGCATCAGATTGGATCCCAGTTCAATCCCATACTTCCTCAAATGAATCAACCAAACATCAACTGTATGCTGATTACCCAATCTAATTCAATTAAAACCCATGGGAATTATTGGCTGAAAATGACAAATCAGGTAAGTTCATTGAAGAATCATCTCTGCAAATTGAGCGGTTCATTAATGCAGAATGGGATGCCAGATACCCCCCTCAACTTTATACCCCACAGCCAAATGCTGAATCATTTTGCAGTGATCACCAGCTTGCAGTCAAAGCAGCTGCAACACCAGATTGTCGTCCCCTGCAAAAAGCTGTCACTAAATCAGTAGCGATGCTCACAGGAGGAATTTCACCTCCTGTTTTCCCCGCAACACTAACCCCAAAAAGTAAAATCACAGTGAACCAGCTACACAAAAATGTTAACGATGCTATCCAGAATGTGGCAACTATAGCATGGAATCCAAAAGCAAAAGTAACTTAAACCAAAATCGCCATGTTTGTTAAGCTCCCAGACGCCCACATCAAAGCTGAAAAAGCTTTAGCTGAATATCTCAGTGCCATTTACCTAGCGGGAAATTTCCATGAAATCCAATTATTAGAGATATCAAACCCCATGCCGCAGATGCCCCAACTCCATTACTGTCTGCCGTGACACACACTCTACTTTGGGAGGAAGAAGCTGCTGCCAAAGAGGCTGCCAAAGATGAGCCCCCAACCCCCCTCCCCTTCCGCCATGGAGGGATAAGCGGTTTCCGCTGCCCACCTGGTTGGTTGGTTTTGAAGCGTTTCACTCAATCCACTCATTAGGGCGTTTTGTTTGAACCAAGTAGTTACATAAGTTTTTTAGTCTAGTTTTTACTTTAGTAATGTCTGTCCCCTGGTCGGCTTGCCTCAAATAAATAAAAAGAATGCGTAGAAGTCATACTCACTGTCAAATAAACTTAACTCTTTCTATATGACACACTTTTTACAATGATAACTGGATACACTTTTTATTTGCTGGCTACAATAGATGCAGAGCCTCATTGGAATGCTGTTTAAGTGAGCACTGCAATCTAGCATTACAGCTATTTGATTTCTCACCTACTAGTTATTATTCATCAAAAGTTTTTATGGCCTATTATGGATTCATGTTATAAAGGTACTAGTGTCTGAATAGAATTGAATATAAAGCCTCAGGACTATCTGAATTATGGCTCTTGGAGATTTCTGAGATTTAGGACTAACTTAGATGGAAGGGGATTTATGTCCAAATGTATGAAGAATATATAATACAATTTGATTTGTTGAGGAAAATATACCTTTTATATAACCTTCATCTCAGACAGAAATGATGTTAGAGGGACACTCAAGCATTGGGCATGACGCAGTCCAAAAGTTTTATAATGTTTTATGACTTAGTACTTTTGAGATGGCATTCTGGAGACCATCTAAGATGTTCTCAACGCCTACCTTACCTGTAAGCGCCATGATAATACTAACCAAAGGCCTAAGGCAAGAAAGTCTCTCCCTCTGCACCCTTTCATAAATGTAAATATTGGTGTTTTAAGACAACTACTAACCAGAGAACATGGGCATTTATAAAACATCTGGCCAATGATAACTTAGCTAAACGGTTTTAGGTAATATCTATTCTTTTAATACTGCTTGAGCTACTACCTTTTTTATTACAGCACGTTTTTCCTGAAACATGTCATTCCCAGACTACTGTTATCTGAAATAGCTTTTTTAATAATAAGTAGCTCAAGAATTAACATCTTTGTTCAATACCGTAGAAACCTTTGCAACCTCTAAAGTTCAGCCACTGATAGATATTCAAAAGTGTCAATGACACTCTAGTATCTATTCTTCAAAAATGGCCAATTCTGATACTATGGGATTGATAATATACCTGCCAAGTGCCTTCCTGGCATACAAAATTGGTTACCATAGGGTGAAATTGTCCCACTTATAGGTCTCTACAGTAGGGAACCTAACCTACCCACAGCCTCTAAACTCTGTTAGATTAACTTAATCCAGAAATTTTTTGAACTAACCATGAGAGCTTTTGCAGATGAAAATAAATTGTATAGAGTGGTCATAGTATAGTATCAACTATTGCATTTTAAGAAACCACGCGTTAAAATCTATTTTTAAGTCTTGCCTGTTATGATCCATGTGACTTGGTTCTATTTTATCATAAATGACCCTATGGTTGGGTTAATAAATTGTCTACCACGTGCTCAGGCTCTACAATATCCTTTGTAAGCAGACATCCAAATAATCTATAGATGTCATATGCCAAGTAATGGTGATTGCCCAAGTGCATGTACTCTTTTTTGAACTTTTGTCCCCCTCTGACATAATACTGATGAGGAATTGTTGAAAATTTAAGATTTAAAGTGACATACTTTGACTAAGATTTTAAAATTGATGAGAATTATATGAGCCTGATTTACAAAGGAATTGTCCTTAAAATTGGATAATCAGAGTAACATCAATGTTCCTACTTAAAGGCTCCTGCTTCCAGACAAGGTTTAGTGAAATATATAAGGCCAGAGCGTCCCATTATTAGAAGTAAAAAGAAGACAAAGAGCTTGACTTGAGAATTAAGGAAACTTCATATGATTCCAGTGACATGATATTTTATACATTAAAACCAAGTAAATTATTGATCCTAACACTTGGCTCATCAAAGGCTCTCTCAGAATTTACTCTCTAAAAGCCAATAATATTAAAAAATTAACTAGTTAGTTTACTTTATTGAATATTTTTTATTAACTATATTTTATTATTAAGTAGCTATTCTAACAAAGGTTGATCTGTAAAGATAAACAAAATTTTAATTTTAACTTTTTTCCATCATAACTATAATACATCTGATTAGTGCAGATTCAAAGAATGTTCAATAAAATTTTCTCTGCCTCATCTTTGGTGCCTAGAGCTATATCTTGAGATTATGGTATTACAGCATCTGATTGAGTTGCAGGGGTATATCATTTAATCTTCAATTACATGACAAACAGCTAAGAAGCACTCAGCAAGAGGCGTCTCAATTAGGGCCATGATGTCAATGGACATGAGTGTCTTAAGTAGACGTGAGTATTTAAACTTAAATTGGTCTTTTAAGAACAAAGTTGGGTATTTAAGACCTACTTTAAATTTTTTATGGAGATTTGATGCCAGTATGAAACTTTAAAGTGTGTTTAAACAGCTTACTTATGAACTTCAGTATAAGATTTTTGTTTAAAGATTTAAGTCTGAAAAAGATCAATTTTATATGAAATTGTGTTTAAGTCATGCCAATAAATTGAGGTTTAGTGATAAAAGACTATTATCCTGCACTAAATAGCATTTACTTATCAAAGCAGAAAAAAGTTTGTGAAAGTAATTGCCTTCTGTAGTTAAGCATCTCTATAATTATTTATGTATTAGACTTTGTACAATATTTTCCATTAAATTTAAGATTCTGTTAGTAAGCCCCTAGAATTAGACTTTAAAATTGGTTCTTTGTGCGTCAGTAGACAAAAACTATAATAAAAAAAGTAAGCTTACTCTATGAGGATTGTTGTTAAGCTACTCAAGGACGAGGATTTATAAAAAATCTTATAGCTCCATAAGGGTTCCTAGGGGGCGCAAGAGGACTTAACTGCCAGCAGTACAAGCAAAGCCCAAGTAACTTCTTTTCTTAAATATAAAGGAGAGTAAAATTAAAATTAATGAAACTTTTTTCTCTCGTTGCAATCACTTTTGCAACCCATTCAATTCAAGTCTGAATCTAGTTTGATAATCTCACAGAGGAGATTAGTCTGCGTCCATGTCAGGAAGCAGTTGGTCAAGTAAGGTAAGAGGAGCAGGTGGGAGGCCCACGGCCTCAAACATTCGAAAACGCCCTGGAGAAACTGGCAGAATAGAAAATTTTTTTAAAAAACCGGTGGTCACTATTTCCCCAGAAATCCTCACTTGGCAAGCACGATGCAACCAGTACATCAATACGCTGCACTCCCAGCTACTTTCATCAGTGGAATACGGAGTCCACGTGTTTCTGGACATCCAACAAACAGCTTTATGGGAAAAATTTTGTGGGGATGTGCACACTTTTTTCCTGACCGCGGTGTATGTCGCACCTCACTCCATGTCACGTGGTTGGCTGGACCTAGGTTTTGAAAACAAGGAGGCAGCAGATGAGGCTGCTGCAGTGCGTGTAGTGATTGACCTCCCCAAAGGGCAATGGGTCATCAAAACAAAATGCACTAGATGGACAAAATCAAACCAAATTTTCCTCACATTTGACTTTTTGCCTACTATGGTAAAACGTGACATTTTGGAGCAACACCTGAAAGATGGTCTCGCCATCTACAGCAAAATACAATCTTTCAAAATGCAACGCTTTACGCTGATGCCACACCTGTGCACTGGCAAAGCCATAGCAGTTCTGACCCCAACTGAGGATATTGCAAAGGACCTAACCCAAATCCCGCCCTCCACTTTTATTAATATTGAAGGGCATACCACCCACCCTTTCCAGGTAACCGTGGACAGCGCGCCCCCCATCTGCACCCACTGTGACATGTTCAGTCATAAGGCACATGCATGCCCCACCAAGGAGGGTGTCACATTCCAAGAGCACCCCTCAGCGGCCATGGCCAGCGGAGAGGCGCACTACAAACCAACTGTAAGCACCAAAGAGGCTTTCCCATGGGGAGCACAAGGGTGCTACCTACTGGTAAAGCCTATTTCCCCGCAAGAGTGGAAGAAGGCCAAGCAGGCCCACAGGGCCGCAGCCAAGGAAGCAACCAAAGTCACCACCACTATCCCACATTCCCAACGCCAGGAGGACATTGAAACCTTTGCGGTGGAAGCAAATTGGGAATCCATCAACCAATCAGATTGGGAAGCCCATGCCAATTGGGCCACCCAATCTGAGGATCCAATGGGGGACTCAATCTCACCCAATCATTGCAACCAAGCTCCAGTTGAATCTGACTTGGGTCCTATCCTACCTGAAAAAATTTTTTTGACCCGCTCAATGGTGCACCAAACTCATCCACACCGCAAAAAATTCTTCCAATGTTGGGAAACAAAAAGTGAAGGCAAAAGCCAACATGACCCTTTCTGCTAAAATCAACAAAACTACTGATAGCATTGCTGCAAACACCCATGCTGCCATGAAGGCCCGTGGGGATCTAGAGGAGGCTAGTGGGCCTGGGTGCTCATCCCCTCACACCTAAGGTGCAATGGGGGAAACCTTCACTTTAGGGACGTTAAATATCACCGGACTCAAGGCCTCGCCATCCCAGGCTAGGAAACTGAGTTTTTTACAACATAATTTACCCGTGGATATCCTGGCCATCCAGGAGTCCCACTGTCCACGAGGTTCTGAGGAGGCTTGGAAAACCATGCTCCTCCCATCCCTATCCTTTTGGTCAGAGCACTTTGGGGGTGCTAATTTGGAAAAATAAAATTTTCAAATTTTTATATCAGAAACCTTCCTCAATGGCTGAGTCCTTGTTGTCACTTTCTTGTGGGATGACATGGTACACACCATTATCAACATCTATGCCCCAAATGGTGCACAAGAGCGTCGGGAATTTTTCTCATTGGTCAAATCCCTCCCGCTACCCCCAGACCCTTTCATAGTCAGTGACATGAACTGTTGGCTAAACAATCTAACAGACCAATGGCCTTCCTCCTCCCACGCCCCCCAGGGCCACGTTGAACTCCACGTTCTAAAGGCCACCCTTGGGTTGATGGATGCACTGCTGCGGCAAGCCCCGCTGCTCGAGAACATGATGCGCCCCCACATCCACAATGGCCAATTAAGGTCCATGTCCCACATCGACCTTATCCTTACGCTGGCAAAATTCCAACCTCACATATCCCACTTCAAAACAACAAAAATGGAATTCTCCAACCACTGACTGGTCTCAATAACCTACCACCTACCTATCACAGCGGCTAAGGCCCCACATTGGTGCAAAATCCGCCCCCCCCCAAGCTTGCGTCACCAGGATTTTCCACTTGGGTGGAATCAGCAACTTTGGCAAAAGAGTTTGTTGCACCATTTTGCGTGGACCCCATTTCCATATGGGCAACCTTCAAAGAAGATACCATCCGCCACTCTCGCCACCTCTCCTCCAGATGCTCACAAGCCACATTGGCTGTCATTTTGCGCGCTCTGGCAGAGTTGGCACACCTTGAGTCCAACATCCTGGCTACAGGATACAGCTCTGCATAGGGCCAGAAGTGGGCAGAGGCAGCCGCACACCTCAACGCGCTCAAAAGGCAACACAAACATTGGGTTTGTGTTCAGTACAGGGCCAAACGCATCACAAAAGGCGACAAGTGCACCACATTTTTTTAAAAAAAATTGCACCACGCCAGAGCGTGGCCTGCACACAGGTGTGAAGATTGGATGATTCCATTGCGGATACGCCAGCCAAAGTGGCAATCAAAACACAAAAGTATTACTCTGAGTTATACCATTCCGATCCAATTCAGCTGGCTGAAGTGGCGAAACTTCTCAACTGAGCCCACATCCACACTGTTTCCTGATACCCAGAAAGAATGAATTTGATTACTCTGAATGAATTATGGACAGCCATCCGCGGTGCACCAAACCAAAAATGCCCAGGCCCGGATGGCATTCCATATGAATTCTACAAAAAGTACTTTCAAATATATATCCCCACTACTGTTGGCCTCACTTAACCAGAGCCTTTTGGAAATGCGCCTCCTTCCAGGAGGACAAGAGGCCTTCACCGTCACACTCTTCAAGAAAGGGGACAAGCTAGACTTAGCCAACTGGCGCCCCATTTCTTTAACTAACACAGATACAAAAATTTTAAAAAAATCATGGCTAACCGTTTAAAGATTGTAGCATCTGCCACCATCTCCCCAGAACAATTTAGTTTCATACCCAGAAGATCAATTTGGGACAACGTGCACTCTGTGGCCAACACATGCCAGTCCACAGCCTCTGGGGCACTTGTATTCTTGGACCAACAGAAGGCCTATGATAGAGTAAACTGGTAATACCTCAGGGCCTGCCTCCATCAATTACGCCTACCCCCTCGCTTCATCAACTGGGTAATGCTGCTCACAGAATCTGCAACAATGGCAGTGCGTGGCCCTGGCTTCCCAACAAAAGTAGTCCGCCCTCAAAGGGGCTTGCGACAAGGGGACCCCCTCAGCCCACTCTTATACAACTTCAGCCTTGACCCACTACTTTGAAACGCAAATGCCCAACTCACTGGGGTCCATGTGCCAGGCCAAGCCCCAGTCAAGGTGATGGCGTTTGCAGACGATTGTGTGGTTAAGGTGTCTAATAATAAAGATGCATGCGCACTTGAAGCTCTCAACCAGGAGTATTCCCGGGTAAGTAATGCTGCACTGAACACCTCCAAAACCGAAATCATCCTCCTTGGTCAGTCTCAAAACTGCTGGGCCCCTGCAACCAGTGCCCAGCCCAGCCCATCTGCTCACACACGCGCTCGCCCTCCCAGCTCACCCCACACCGCCCCACTGGTGCTCCCCTTCATGCCACGCCCCACCATAGGGCCGGTCCGCCATCTGGGCATGTGGGTGGAGGCAGACGGATATGCATCAGCAGTAATGGAGAGTCATATTCTAGATAACGTGACTAAGCGCATCGCCTCCCTCAGAGCCCACCCTACTTCCCTTACCAGCAGGGTCATTTTGGCCAACTCTATGCTCCTCTCCAAAGTCTGGTTTGGAGCCCACGCCATCCCCTTCTCCCCAAGCTTCTTCAAATCCTTGCATGCCCTGCTGCAAGGATGGCTTTGGTCAGGCCGCCCTCCACCAGTATGGTTAGAAGTCATATTTGGACCTTATCATCATGGTGGCATGAGCCTGCTTGACTTCAGAGCCCATGCGGCCAAGATCTTGGGTACCTGAGTTGCGGCCATCCCGCTCCTACACTCCCCTCCCAACACTGGTCCCGCGCAGCCCACTCCAACTTCTCCTGCGCCTTGGGCCTCAACAATCCATTGAACCCCCACTCCCTGATGAAATACCTGGCTTCACACCCATTGGCCACAGGTCCTCACGGGACTAAAACCCACTACAAACGAATCCTCCTCTCCATGTGGAGCGCTGAGTGGAGAATTTGGGTTAGCGGACATACAACCTGAAGAGGCCGCCCCTCTCCTCAGTTCACACAAGAGGTACAGGGGCTACCCATCCATGATGGCGTGATCCCCACATGGCCCCATGTCCTATCCAGGGTGGACTACTTGGACATGATGGACATCCCATACTCCATTGAGACCCAAAAAACCATATGGAAATATGCTCACCATCCTCTGTTGCAGCCTCAAATCCGCTCCCATGTGTGGCGCTGACTGAGGCGGGTGTACCATACAGCTGAGCGCTCTAATGCTTTACACTAATCCTGCATCGTGTGTGGCCAGTATGGAACGCTGTTCCACCGCCTGGAGAAGTGTCCTACCTCTAAAGTGATATGGCGCGAAGTTCAACGTCTACTGGGACAGAATCAAACAAGTCCCTTCAGTCTGTCAAGAGATATATTTTTGCTTTATCAATGGCCTCCCCCTCCCACCCTCCCTCCATGCTCTGGTGGTCGCAATCGCCATGTAGACTATCCACACGATTGTCTTGGATGCCATAGCAGGCTCCACCCCCACCCTCCCAGAAGCTGTCCACATATTCTGGTCTCATTTGGTGGACCACTCTCAGGCGTGGATGTTTGGATACCTCCCACCGCGTCGCCAACAGCTGGTCTCCTCCTGGTTCCCAGTTTGGTTCATCAAATCAGACCCTTTCCTCCACATGTGTTCAATTGTGGCTACGGCCCCCTCACACGTTCCCTCCCCTCCCCATAAGTGGCGTTCCCGCTGGCAACAAGAGAAAGCATCGCTTCTCTGGGGTGCCTTCCCTGTTACTAAGTGTTGTCTCATTCAGGTCAATTTTGGAAGTGTCCATCCCATGGTTGGCCTTCCCTGCAATAAATTTAAAATTCAAAATTAAAATTAATGGGTAATAAAGTACATGTTGGTTAATGTGCCTTATCTTTCAGGATGGCATGGATTTACAACCTGCTGATATTAATATAAATTGTAAAAATGTGAAGGTAAAGGAAGTTAATTTTTTCTAGCTGTTTAACAATCATAACGATTAAAACTTATTTTCTATATATTTGATGGACAGAAAATCAATACAAATCAAGGATTTACTTAAGCACATAGGTGTGTTCAGCCAAACAGGCTAATGAAGATGGGAATTGCTAACTTAATAGTCTTAGGGCACCTGTCTGAAAAATTTCTGAGTATGTTATTCTGTAACATCTTTTTGAGACCCTAAATCTTATTAAAAGAAGTTATCCATAAACTTGAACTCTTTACATGAGAGTAAATCATCTGAGGGAAATTCTTCTGAAGAAAGCTCAATTAAAACCATGATAATAGTTTAACCTTTGGAAGAAATACTTCACCCCTAGAATGCATATTTAGTTTTATATCTAACAAAACAAAGGATTTGGCCTTATGGCTAAAATTTGTATTAGAAAAAAAGCTTAGAAAATTTGTAGATAAGAAATTTAAAATAGGCAGCTGGGAATGGATATATAAGCCTTAAGAAAGGAATCTAAGGGTTAGTAAGTCAACTTTAGTCAGAAATTATAGATCATAAGATCCGTTTCTCTAAGTTTACTGATCAAAATATAAAAACTAGCTATTCAAGATATAAACCATGTTTTTCCTCTGAGAACTTAGGGGTTATGGTTAAGAGATAAGTTTGAAAATTATAAACTTTCCATCATAGCTAAAAATATGTAAAATTTTATTTTAGCAAAACTTCATCACTATATATGTTTAATTTAAATCATCTTTTATCTTGATGTTAACATCAGCATGAGTGGATATAACTTATATAAATTAAAAAAATCTAAAAAGCTATAATAAACTTTATATCAGACTAATTCAAAGATGATGTTATAAATTTACACTGGTATAGAAATAGACTTATTATAATTTGTACTTGGCTTAAACAAAATAAATAAAATCTAATTTTGCAGATAGAAATTATTTATTGTTAAAGTGTACTAATTAGGGCCTTGGCAATTTTATAACTAGATTTATTTAAAATAATTAAATTTTTTAAATATACAGTTCTTTAGAAATTAATATTGATTAAATGTACATTTATTAGAATTCATGTTGCACTGAGATTTATAGAGCAGTCTTTATCATATGTTATAAAGCTATACAACTTACACAACATGAGCTGTGTGCAGCGTGGCCAAATTTCTACACCACATCCTTGGGCTTAACTAATTTATGGACTATGGGCTGTTTAAAATAATACCTGGTTTCAACGCCTCAGCTTTTTTGCCTAAGTATAGTGGCCACTTTGATGATTAAAGATTGTAGAGTAAACAGATAGACACCAGGTGTGGTTCTGAAGTGACTGAGGGTGCAAAACAATCCTTAAGTAACTATTCTTTTGTTAAACAGTGTAGTGAGTATGACAGCTGGTAGTTTTTGATCACCTCATTGGTAATATCTTCTTAAAAATTCTTTTGCCTACTTGGCTTAACCGCAGTATTTTGATCTTATGATTAAGACCAACAGAAATTAAAACCAACCTCTCCCTTAACATTATTGGCAATTGAGTTATTCTCAGTACACGTTTTCCTTGAGAAAAAACCAGACTTGCTACTCTTTCTTCTGCCAAATCAGATCCCTGAATAGTTACTGGAGATCTATCCACTTAACAAAAAAACCAGTGAAACGATGGGATAAACTTGAGACTATGTGGTAGAGAACTTCCTCATTATATAGAGAATGAATTATCTTTATAATTCAGTTAAATTCAGGATATGCAATTGATAATAAGGGAAATGGGATTTAGGAAAGAATGTAGTTCATCATGACCTTCTGTGAGGCGCTTTCATAACTTCCTCTTCAATAATAGCATCCACTTGGCTAAGTTCCTGTGTATGTGAGCTCCTTCTCATGGTGGATATCCTTTAACCAGGATGTTGGGTTTCTCCTTGTGTAATCTCCACTTCTGTATTAGTGATTGCGTATAGACTCAGGTTATTAACTTATTACTCATTTGAAACCTTACTGTTTGTAGTTTAGATGGTGCGCCATCTCAAGGCGTTTGGATTCAGGATCTTAAACAAAATTGAAAAATGGTTGTTTTCCCGATTTGGTAAAAAGTTGAAAGGAAGCTAGGAAAACTAGTATCAGATAGGGCTTTGGTAATTCTTCCATCAACATTGGCCTCAGTCAAATATCCTCTGTCATTAAATGTTTTCAAATCATTTCGCCCCTATAAAGATATAAAAGGGTTTTAAGGTTTATAGATATTATCATTATGTACTCAGTGTTTAAAATAAAGATTTTTTCAGTTAATGTCATCTTGACCAACTGGAAAACTATTTGAGTCGCTGCAGTCTATTGAGAGAGTTTTAGGATCACTCTAATGACTCAACCCTAGTTATTATAACTTTGGCGTTGTTGATGTTTAGAGAGGATCCTTTCTGAAGGTGATGAATCAACTTCTGACATATTTATGATCTCAATCATGTTACTTCCCCTTCCAAGATGAGACTAATGACTAAAGTAAGGTGTTGTTCATCTACTCTGTCAAAATCTAAGTTTTATTCAACATCTCTGATAAACTATCTGGCTTCTCTTTTAATAAGGAAAGTTGCAGGGCCAGTCAATATGGCTTGCAACTTTTCATGTTGTCTTACTTGTACATGTTATAATAAAACCTTGTTTCCTATGGGTTATTACAATAGTCTAGTTCATTTCTAACTCTCTGCTTGGCTCTTAGAAATAGTTAACTCGAAGTTCTTGACTACTTCCAGCAGGATTTTGATAAAATTGTCAGACAACTCTTTGTTAATAGTTTTCCAGAGTTAGGTTCTTGCGTTCCACGGTGATCACTGGAGTTACCAAGGTGGGTAAACAGCTTCCCTTCCATATAGGGATAGTAATGGAATAATTATTACCACCTGTTGATGGAATTTGGCAAGCTAGTAGCACAAATGACAATAGTTTAGCCATATTTGATTTATAATACATGATAATCTTCTTTAGAATTCCTCTAGGGTCCCATTTACATGGTTAACACTTCGATTTTATATTGTGTGTAGGTGATAGTATCTTGTTGTCTCACTTTCACCAGATCCCTGAACTTTCTCACTATGTCTTAGATAAAGTAATTTCCATGTCCAGTAGCAAAACTTGTAAGCATCCGTGTTTGGTTATAACTTGATTATATAGAAATCTGGAGGGAGATCCTGCAGTATAACTCTTTGCTGCTGTTGTTTTGACCTATTTGTCAAATTTGTTAAATGATATTATGTACTTGATTCCACTTGAGGTGGTTGGCAGAGGTCCTATCACATATATGGAAACGTTTTGAGAGGGAGATGTTGGTAAAATCAGCTGCTACATAAATTGCTTTTTGAGGGAACTAAAACTTTCAGAGGTACACATAGTTCTAATTTTTGGTGTACTTCTTCTGACTTTATTTCTCTATAAAACTGGTCTTTCAAGTAATCCAATGTCTTCTAGAAATATCCATGCCAAACATGCTTGTAGGCTTTTAATATGAGTTCCATTTTATTTGTGGACCATATGTAGGAATACTGCTTCTCATTAACCTTCTTCTAGAGATTTCAACACAAATTGGATGTCTTTGGAACATCATCAAAAAAATAGTCCTTTACTTAATTAGTCTCATCTTATAATTATTCTTCTGTTAGACCAATCATGGTGTACTGTCAATCGCTTTTATGTTCTTGAAAGTGGAACATAGGTAGTCAATACAGTCCATTGGCATTGAGGTTTTGTTCCCTGCCACGTGGATGATCTCAAAATCATATCCATGGAGTTAAATGCCCATCTGGTTAGTCTTATGTCAGGATCCTCCATATTTTGTAGCTAGCGGACTGAAGCGTGGCCTATCAGCACTTTTAAATGCACATCATTCAAGTAGGGCTAAAGTGCTTCACTGCTCTGATGACTATCCGTCAATCTCTTTTAGTCACTGTGTAAAACTCTCTACTTGTAAGAAGACCATAAAATAGTATTCTGAGAGATTTTATATCCCTTCTTCATCCAATTGAGTGAGTACAGATCTAAGCCCAATGTAGCTGGAATCTTTAAATAGACAGAATTTCTTGTTAAAATCCATGTAGGATAAATTTGCTACTTCTATCTATTTTACTTCTATTTCTCAAAGGCCTGCTCTTTTTCAAACCCACTCAAACTTGGTGTTTTTCATCAACAGGTACATCAATAGGCGTTCAAGTTTTCTGAATGTGGGATTAACTACTTAAGTATCCCACCACTGTAAGAATGACTTGGGTGTTGCGCATACTTCAGTAATAATCCATAGCCACTCTTTCTCAGATTTTCATTCCCTCCTGTAACTTGATCCCCTGGGAGTAATTTTATGACCCAGTAACTCTAACTGCGTCTTTATAAAGGTCACTTGCTGCATTTTAACTTCATATTAGAATCTTGGAGTAGGGTAAACGATTCATGCAAGTTTAAAGATGTTCCTGGAAATTTAAAATATGCATTATAATGTCGTCCAGGTCAATTAGTAAATTTATAACTAAAGATTCTTAAAATTCACTCTACTGATCTTTATAATGTTTCATGGATGTTTCACAGCCCATTGGCATCCTCGTCAGTTCATCCAAACCCTGACTGCTAATCAGGGTGCACTTCCTTAGCTCATCAGGTGACAGTTTCATATGCAAGTAACCATTGTCCAGGTCCATGTAAGAAAGTAAGTTCATTTCCCCTAGACAATTTATGGCGTCATCTATCTGAGTTCGCTTGTATAATTCTTTTTTGCAACTCCATATTTGCTTTTGATTTTTGGTACAGCTTGGACTTGAAGGAGATAGTGGAGATTGTGTCCATTATAAAAACTCTCATTTGCAAAATCCCATAGTCACTTGGTCCAGTGCTGAATTGTCCCTAAACTCATCCAAGAGATTTTCCTTATTTTGCTCCTTCTCCGTTACTTTTCTGAGTCCTAGTTCAGTAAAATCTCCATCTGAATTTACTAATTCAATTTCATTAAAATTTGTCAGTCATGGTTGTGCAACGATTTGTCCTTTCTCTAGCTGGTTAGTCTGGTTATTGATATTCCCCAACATGACATTCAGCTCGCCTGAAAATTTTGGGTTGAAGACCCCAGGTAATTCAACAATTGCTCTCTAATTACATCGCAGCTGTAATTTTAGGTATTGTATTTGGGGTACCTTGACAATGACTTAGAGAAGCATCTTCCATTGTTTGAAAGGTCGAATCTCTATGGTTATGCTTACACTTAATGATAGTCCTTCTTCTGCACTAACTATAGCAGGTAGTTATTTAACACTCTTCTCCTTAAGCGTGTAATTAACGATGTAGATCAATGTCATGTATCCATTAAGCATGTCCTTTTTTTGCGCAGTGCAGCATTTTCATCTTTAAATACCAGAAATAATTAGTAACGATTATACTCATGGTGATGGTAGTGAGATCAATTGTTGCTCCTACCAAAGATCAATTTTGTATTAATGAGGAAAAGCATAGTGGTCAATGTTCATAAACACATCTGGAGCCATCAAATTTTTTTCAAAACCTAATGGTAACAGCTATATGCTATCAAAGCACACGTGATGTTGGGTCCATCTATTATGTAGTTGACATTGTAGTCAGTATCTTAATAAATTCAATAACTTCCTCAACGTTTAGGCATTGTGTTAACAAAGCTCCTGTGTCAAGAACAGCCATGATGCAAACTCTTTATATCATAACTGCTACTTTTGTTACACTATTCCTGTTGTGAGTTTGATATTCCTGTCAGGATTCCTATTTAAATTGTAGATTCAGATGTGTTGGCTGAAAAAAAACAATCCCAATATGACCAACTAGCCCAAACATCTATCAGGAATAATCTCCCAACGAAATTTATATTCCTGAAGTCAGAGATCAACCCTGACTTATGTGATCAACTATTGTCCCTTGGAGCTTCCTAACCTTGGTGTTCAAACCTGATCCATGTGGTGAGTGAATCCTATTTGAGAAAAAGATTAATAGCCTGACGCAGAATCCCTAATTTATGATAATTATAGATCTTAGCTTGGACTGCTTGGAGATTTACCAAAAACCTCCTTAATCTCCCCATATTGTGAATTATAAGCAAATAAAGATTACTCTCTTCTTTGCCAATATAAGTAAAATTGGGCTACCTATATTAACTTAGGGACGAACTTATATTTAGGATTTACTACTCCAGACATAATATCCATAGTAAAGACTTTTTGGCCAAGAAAAGCAAAAGATGTATTCTAACAATCAGGTGCTTTAGGTCCCTTATCCTAAAAATTAATGGATATATGGTATCAACAACGTGGTCCCAACAAAACTGGTTCTCTCTGCCAGGCACACCCTGAGTTCACGGTCATAATATAAAATAAATAAATAAATATAAACAATAGCAATTTGGCTTCAAAAAGCGCCTCAGTTTGTGAAGCTGCCCGTCTTAGTGAATGTGCAATCCATATGCACGTAGGAGATACAGCAATGACCCATGACATTCTATTTTCCCCATTGATAGAAGTGACAATTCGCGCTCCATCCGCAGAGCAATATAACTTACACTTACTAGACTTCGCTGAAGCCCTCCAGCTCCTCTTATATGGGTTCTTTGTTTCTGGAGGATGAGTTTTAGAAGATGGGCTATTGCAGTGCCAGCCCCTATGATGATATTCGCTCAAAGTTCTTTGCTTGATGTAGATCAGATTGGAGCTGGACGTATGGAATACTATCTGCGTCCTTTTATACATCCCACCTTGTACCATTTACTCCAAGTAGCTGGGTTTCATCATCAGGAATTATTACGCCATTTGCAGTTATTAGAGATAATACACCTGCAGCTCCTCCAATTATACCAATATGCCTCCCATTTCAGCAGTGAAAACCAAAACGCTATATTGTAACATTTGCAGCTCATTAATGAGATGCTAGACGTGTTAACACGTCTGGATAAAGGAATCATGAGTTTTGTTCAAACAGAAATCATGAATTATTTTAGTCAACATGAGGTCATTATACATAACCAGGTCATAGATTGTACCCTCAAATTACAAGCTTAAGGTAATAACCTTATCACCTCTGTGGACAAACGCCTTCTATCATTGGAGGAAATGATCTATGTAGTATGTGATGGCCAGAATAGCCCTCATTCCTCAGGGTCAATAGGAGTGCCTTGTGAGAGCGGACCCCCAGTCATGATGGGCGTGATGGTGAATGAGGACCCCCTGATCGTGACGGACAGGATGGAGGATGGGGACCCCCTGGGACAAGATGACCTCTGGGACCTAGTTCTGACCCAAGAATTTCTGACAAACTCCTCCAGACGTTAATTCAGCAAGTTAAAAACCTTGATGCCAATTAGGACGCGTCGCCCAAGGAGCTCAACTCACTTGGGATGGTGTTCTCCTTTCTACCAAAATTTCCCTGATTGTTCACCATGAAAGCCTCAGGAACTTGGAAGCCCTACCTGCTGTGGTACGTTGGTTGGAACAAAAATGATCGTCATTGAGCAACATCAACTTAAACCACAAGGTGCCATTACACATTAAAAAATTAATTGTGGCAACTAAAATAACTTTTTGCCACAAAATTGGCTCTTATTGCTGCTCATGAACAAATAGATTTGATAAATTGACGACAATAGCAATATGTGAATTCAAGTGATGCACTTCATCCTCAAGCGTATTCCTGAGATACTGCTTCTTTGTAAGGTGAAAGCGCAGTCCTAGAGTCAGTTCATGTCATTTGGCCTCCAACCCTTTCCCAAGTGGTACATTTAAACCTTTGTTCAAAAAAGTACGTCCCTGGAGAGGGAAGCATCTTCCCTTTCTTATATTGCAACAAAAGCTCTAAGAAGAAAGCAACCAACCATCAATGGCCTAAGCACCAGACGAACTGTCTTAGTCACATAGCTCAAGACAGTACGGTCCCACATCTAATGCATTGTCATACTTAAACTGACTCCAAGACTGCCTTGCTCTTGGAATTTGGGAGCGACCTAACTCTATCCAATCAGAGACAGATCTTCATGGAAATAAGCCTCAATAGGGGAGAAATTATCAATGAGTTTGCCCATTGTTTTCACCTTAAGGCTCAATTTTTGGTTGCAGGGAATTGTATTGCGTTAAAAGATGCTATCACCGCCTCGTTTTGGCATTTAAATATAAACCTAATATTCTCCCTTATCTTGAAGCGGTGAAATACAACTTGACGTCTCTCCTCCATATCAAAGAAGCTATTTTCAAAATTTTGGCCAAACTACATAAACCTGCCGGGCAACCTCAATTTCAACAACAATGGCCTTAGCCCCAAGTGCTATCCAATACACCCCCTATTTGCTTACAAAAGAATCATACTGCACTATTGCAAGAAAACCAACCACATTATAGACTTTTGTCGCATCCTTCAATGTTAGTTGGCAAAACATCAGTCAGTATAGGGCAGGAGGCTCCCAATGCTGATGGCAATCAAGTGCCTCAAGACCCTTGTTTCAGCTCTAGCTCTTATCCAATCACTTTGGGATGTTTTGTGTTATCTGCGCCTTCAGAAGTTGATGTACCTCTTTCTATTTAAGGAAAAAAGATCTTCAGTTTTCTTACTTTTATGTTAATCAGTTACCTAAAATAATTGGCAGTTAGCTCTTCTATGGAAGGCCAAGCATTGGCGGATAAAACTTTCAGATGCATTAAACAGCCCTGAGCTTGGACGCGGCAGAATCCTCCGCTTGCTTTGCTACAAATCCCTAATGACAATTTACTAAAAGTTAATTCTCAGTTTATCTTTAGTGGTTCAAGTAGAGGTAGTCATACATAAGGTTAAAGTCCTGCATTAATTGACTTTAGTTACCCAGTTAACGTTATTTCCTCCCAACTTATTCAAAAGATAAAAAGGACTCCAGACTTGATTCACAAAACAAATATGGGACAGCCAGTTTAAGTCAACTAAGGCGATAGGAACCTATTCTGCCTTACCCCTTCAATATGAGAAACTTTTAATTACTTCCCTCACCATTGAATTAGAAAACAATTTTTATGAGTTGCTTATTGGGTACAACTGATCTGGGATTTTAACTGCACCATCAACCACAAAAAATAACTGTACTACTAGGGTATCAAATCCCATTAATATTCAAACTCCCCATCAAAAGTAGAGCACCAAAAAATGGACGTCTCCTCAAATATCCATCCTCCACTTGAAAAGTTAAATACCAAGTCTTAGGGGAAAACTAAGTTACCCCGGAGGCTGTGGATGCTGAAGATGGGATACCTCTGTATTCCCCTCATCTTAACACAATACCCTCTGGCTCACAAATTATTGTTGATATGAGGATCCAGATTCACACCCCTATTAATCAAATTTAAAGCTAAGTGGACACCCAAACCCTTAAATCAAAGAAGCGTTGACCTTCCATGAGATTTTGGATCCCACCTAAGGGAAATCTAACTCTGTCTTGTTAAAGAATTTAACAAATCATACCATCCAAGTCCTACGGCATGCTCATATATCTTATGTAAAACTAAGTCCCATTAAAAATGTTGCTCGTATGAGCTGTTTTGGCTCCTTAAAAAACTAGGATTTGATCCCCTACCCACCATAGCTCAGTTTAAAAGCAGAATTGTAAATAATATAACCCCTAACAAACGCCAGAACGTTGAAGACCTCCTTGAGAAGTATGGCGATATTCTTTCCTTGGGACCAAGTAACTACAGTAAAATGTCTGTGGTAATTCATCAAATCGAGACTGAGGCTCACCCTCCATTCAAATCCTAGCCATACCATAAAATCCAAAGTGGAGAAAGCTCAAGTGGACTTAGAGTTACAGCGATTGTTGAAAGCCAGTTCACTAGTGCCTTCTAAATGCCTGTGGGCTTCCCCACTCCTAGTAATTTGGAAGAATGATAATGGCCACCATGTTGTCATGGATTATTGTCGCCTCAATTCTATCACATGAAAAGATAGCTTTCTCTACCATGTATAGATAATTCCTTATGCTTGATGTTGGGATCCTACTATTTCTTGGCTATGGATCTTGCCAGAGGGTATTGGAAAGTCAATTTGTTGCTGGAGGAATTATGAAGAACGTGCTCTCATCTCAAGTGAAGGATTATTTAATCCCACTCAAATGCCTCAGGGGTTATGTAACGCCCCTGCTAACTTCCAACGCGCCATGGACGGACTCTTAGGCGATTTAAAATGCTCCTGTGTGCTAGTTTATATTGACGATATTGCCATTTTTCAATAACCTTTACTGAGCACCTAGATCACCTCAGGCAAGATTTTCAGTGGTTATGACAATCTTTATTAAAACTAAAGCCGTCATATTGCTCTTTCTTTAAGTGAGATGGATTTTTTGGGCCATAAGGTAAGTAAAGCTGGAATACACCCAATGGATGATGAGGTCTTGGCCTTTTCTAAGATATCCCACCTAAATCCTTACAAAATGTACAAGTTTTCTTAGGGATGGTGGGATATTATTGCCAATTCATTCCCCACTTTGCAGACACCTCTGAGCCTCTAGTGTAACTTCTGAATAAAGGGACACCTTTTCAATGGAAAAAGATTAACAGTAGGCCTTCAACCTGCTACGCATCTCTCTCTTTCAGTACTTTTTCATCCAATTTTTGATAAACCTTTCTCCTCTTTAACAATGCTAGCAATATAGCCATCGGATCTAATATCTCAACATTATGAAAACTTAGTGGACCATCCTATCACTTACTATAGCAAGACCTTATCAGAGCCAAACGCAACTATAGCGATACAGAATGCAAATGCTTAGCAGTCCTACTGAATATTAAGATATATAGACCTTACTTTATATGGAAATATTTCACCATAATTACTGACCATGTGTAAAAATTTAATGAAGGGTTATTATTGGCAAACAACCCTAATAAACTTTTTGCTGCACACGTTTGGTTTCTTGTGCACTTCGTCCACATTGTATTTTATATTAGATTATCAGTTGTTAATAGTATGATGACTATTATCCGTAGTTGAGTGTGAATTCTTATATCTTGGCCCAACGCTCAGCCAGTATTCCCAATTGAAATACTTGAGATGTCGTGATCTAGGGATTTGTTCCCTCATTCTGTCTAACCCAGTCTTCTCTGAGATTCCCTGTTGACAGTCTCTTTGGTCCAACACACAGTTGGCAGCAATCCCCAATTGTTTCTCCTTCTTCCCTAGATCCCCGCTCAGATCTTTACTCTTTTTTCTAAGAGTCTCCCAATTATTGCACACAGCAATAATATCCTTGAGAAGAATAGAACAATGGAAAGCTGATGATAGTTTACTACTTAAACTATATACCAGATGAAAACTATATTAGTACTATCTGTTTTACTAAATGCTGTTCTCATAAATACTGTTTTTGTAAATACTTTCTTTTCTTAGGAGTGAATTCTAGGGAATTTATAGTAGGTATTCGGTCATCTAACCCTCATTTGACACCTCTTCAATGAAACGGCAGCCAATGCCATTGAATCACCCATCCTTGTCTCAGCAGCAATGGTCTTCCTCATCCTGGCTAGGATTCTGTCATTGGACATCCTCGAGACCTAAATGGAAAGAGTCATAGAACGTGTCCCTAATGATTTCCTCTCAATCCAAGAGGTTCAACCATAATTGGCTAGCGACCTGCTTAAGTAATGGGACTTATTACCCATTATGTCAGGTCATGCACCAACTTATTGATTCGCTAGTTGCAGGCAGCATCACTTGCCTCGCAACTTGCTACTCATTTCCAATTAGTTGGTGATAAAACCTGACCAATTCCAATCAGTATACCTGATAGTTAATCACTATCAGATGCCCCTATTTCATCGGCAACTCCACCTAATGAGATTTTAAGTATTCTTCTGGATCAATCCCCAATGGATATGATCAGGCGAATATCCCAAAATCCCCCAAACGTAGTTACTCCAAAATTTGGGCAACTAATTTCCAATTCACTTCGCCTTAGGGAATTATCCCCTAGCAATTCCTGGTAATCCAGCAGGCTGGGAATATGGGCAAAAATCCCAACACCATGCTTCCTTGCGATAGCTACAAAAAGTGAAGGACCTCAACGCGAGATTTGTCCAATGGGCGTTAAAACTTCAAACCTATGACTTTTCCGTTACCCATCAAGCAGGGCCCATACACCAAAATGTGGATTGCCTATCCCAGCTTCCCATATTAACTTTAACCAACCTTGAAGAGGATTAACTCTACAACCTCCTAATACAATTGCATTTATGGAAGGACGAATCTCTGACCCTACAAATTGATCTAGTGGACAAATTGGCGAATTTTCAAGTCAAGAACGGCCAATTATACAAACTTGTGTCCAAAAAGAGGGTACCCTATGTACGACCTTTTGGCTCAAACTGACGTCATATTGGATATAGACAAGTTGGCCATGAGGTAATTTGGAAAATTCCCCAGTGTCTTGATACTCAATTTTATTGGGAAAGGATGCTTGTTTCTATCCAAGATGTATTAGAGTCCTTCCTGGTATGTAAAAGCCAAGCTGGACCTGATCCCCGCTCTCAACATCCAGTGGTTCCACCCTGTAAACCATTCCATACTTTTAGTATTGATGTTGTGGGACCTATCCCTGAGCCTATAATGGTCATTGGTTCCTCCTTCTAGCTGTGGACCATTTAACTAAATGTATCAAAGCAGTATCTCTACCCTCATTTTGGTAAAGGCTATCACAACGTTTTTGTAAATCAGATTATCATCCAACATTGGTTCACTATCATCATTCTTTCTAATAATGAGCAAAACTTCCAATTGACTTTGGTGAAAGATTTAGCTGAACTGATGGGAACCACACAGGTATTCTCCACCCCCTACCATCCTGCAACTAATGTAATAGTATAGTGGGAAAATGGTACTCTAACTGCAACTCTCTAGAATTTGGCTATTACTAACCCCTTCATTGGACCCAATATCTGCTTATTACAATTCTGGCTATAAGATCATCTATCATCAAATAACTATGATTTACTTTTCCAAGCGTTGTATAGAAGATTTCCTCAGCTGCCTTCTAAAGTGCAGGCTATGCTTGACCAAGCCTCCCTTGAAGTCCCTGAAGTCACTATGTGAAGTATTGCCAATGAAATTATCCAACTTCATTCACTGGCTTTTGAGAACTTATCTGCTACAACTAGTATATAAATATTCAATTTAATGATAGGCATGACCCACTGCACACCTTCCATCTTGTTGACCTAGTCCATTTCTACCATCATTTGCCTGGAGGTTGTGACAACAAATTGGGCACCAATTGGTTGGGGCCTTACAAAGTTATTTATAAGTGGGGCAATTAATACTCAATTGTATAGGTTGTTCAGGGTATCTTAGTAAACTACATACATAGTTGCTTTCTCCATCCATTTTCCCCCTACGCCAAGATTTAGAGGAGGGCTTTGTCAGGATTCCTACCCAAATTGGAGATTTGGATGTGTTGGCCAAAGGGAATCAATCCTGATCTAACCAAATAGCTCAAACATTTATCAGGGATAATACCAAACAAAATTCAAGGTCTCTTAAAGTCAGGAATCAACCCTAAGTTATGTGATTGACTAATGCTCCATCAGAGCTTCCTACCCTTGGGGGTTTAAACCTGATCCATGTGGGTAGCAAATCCTATTTGACCAAGATGACTAGCCTGACACAGAATCTCCAATTTATGATAGTTATAGATCTTAGCTTAGACTGCTTGGAGATTTACTGAAAAACCTCCTTGATCTCCATTATATTGTTTTTTCTAAGTATTTAATGATTGCTCTCTTCTTTGCCATTTTAAGTCAAATTGGCCTACCTCTATTAAGTTAGGGATAAATTTATAAAGAGGATTTGCCACTCCATATGTAGTATCCAGAGTAAAGATTTTGACCAAGAAAAGCAAAAAGGTATATTCCAACAACCAGGAGCTTTGGGTCCCCTGGCCTAAAAAATAAGGGATACATGGTAATAACCCCTGTAGTTCTGACAATGTTCATATTATCCAGCCAATAAGATTTCATTATAGTTGTTTGCCCACTAGGAGATTAGATTCTCTAGTGGGTGTGTAAGTTATTGTTTTTAAATGATAACTATTGTTTGGGAAATTAACCCTAATGAATATTAACTAATCTTTCTGGTGTTGATCCTCCATATTGTTAATATTTCATTAGGGATGATCCCCAACAATGCATTAATTTTGTGGTTTGATTGCTGATTAAATAAATAGAAAATTTAGTCATAAAGTTAATTAGGTTTATCACCAATTGACTTGGAAATCTATGTTTAGCTATTGAAGCTTTAACAATGCTTCTGGTAGTAACTCACAGTTTACCCTTTTATTTAACATGGCCTGCTGTTGATGGGTAAAAAATACATTACCTAAGCAAGCTGCTAGCCTAATTAGGGGACTCCGCTGAGGTTAATTGAGACTGTGAGGACACTTTATTCAATTAAACAATAAAAGGTTGTGACTCTGGTCAGCGATGAAATTTGACTAGGCGGTTGAGGAAGGTCCTCATGGGTGAAACCTAAGAGGGCTAATCCACCGCAACAGCTGCCTTTTCCCAGTGAAGTACTAACAAAAGATTTGGTCACTGGATTCCCTATAAATTTCCTAATTTTTAAGTTAACAAAGCAGATAAAAATAGCACAATTACTTTTATAATTAGACTGTCATACATTTATTGTACAGCTTAAAATAGGGATTAACGTTTATTAATAGGATATCCTTTGTCTATCTTATTAACTATAAAGATCTCCGTGGGCTCTGCAATAAGAGAGAGAGGACAGAGGAAGAAGTTCCCTACCATCCCAGAGAAACCTTCAAGAGTTAGAAGGTCAAGCACCACTTTAGTGTTAGACTTAATAATCCCCATGGTTTTTGAGAGAGCTCAACTAGAGTAATAGTCTTCATACTATTACTGTTCTATTTTATTCAATTAATATTAACTATTCATACAATTTACTTATAAGCAACCTGTGCAGTTAAATGGAGAGCCAAAGCGATCACAAACCCATAATTTATATGGTACTCAATATTAAGAGTAACTAACGCTCAAAAGTTAACAATTCTCTAAAAGGCTTTCAGTTGTTAAAACATCAGTGGCGCTCTCCTCAAATTATTTCAGAGCTTCTGACCTTTAAGCATCCATATTAATGGTATCCTCATTTTCTTTTTAATATTTCTGAATGTAGTTATAATGAGATTTTCTCCCTCTTCACCAGTGTTGATTGTCAATGTGGGTTAAGTGGCTTGCACCAGGTAAGTGTCATTCAATCTGTTTCCATCAGTTTCATGTACTCATAGTTAAGTAGGTCTAACCACAGCACTAGGAGCACATAGCATGTGGTATCCCACACTAGCTACATTTTAATCTTCATAATCATCTTCTTTAATATGGAGATCTATACAGTTCACGGCATCAGTAATATCTTCTTTAACTGGTATTCCTTTTTCTCTGTATTATTCATCATACATTACTGCCAAAATTGTCTTAACTTGTTAGCGCTTTTAGTATTTAGACTCCATACAAGGGGGACATTCTAAAGGCTTCAGTTTCCAATCCCTGAGCTTCTCACCATATGCTGTGTGGTGTAGGCAGATTTTCTTACTTTTGAGGTGGTTGTCCAATGGCTTTATATTCAATCTTTTACATCCATTATACAGAAATTAGTGCTTTTTTGAGAGCCTTCAGTGACATTGTGTCTTTGATGGCTATGGTTGTATGCATCTGAAAGCAGAATGCATCTCTAATGAGTTTAGTAGCACCATATTTGCCATAGGCAAGTCCATAGCGCCTGTTGTCCACAACTGCTGTGCTTTAAGTAATATCAAGCGGCATAAATTGGCAACTTATATGTTCTATAGCATCTTTATTAATAATAATTCTTTTTTTCATATTATAAACATCTGATCACTTCCAAATTCAGACAAGAAGATATTCTTGATCTTTTTCCAAGTAGTCCCAGGAGTAATCTTACACTGAGAACCTCTTGAGCCTTGTGATTAATGAAGCCTTGCATGTGGAAAGCTATATGTAAATCATTTGTGACATCAATGTTGTTCTTGTGAATATATAGGAAGTCTAAAATTGTTACTTTTCCAGGAGTTGAATGGCCTTGAAGTAGTGCTTTAAGTTCAGATCCTCAACCAATTAAGTGCACATGATGAGCATGATGTAGTAGTTAGCTGAGCAGCCAATAATGGTGTTTAAAAAATGGAAACTTTTGGCCCCTGTAGTGAGCATCAAAGGTTAATAACAGGTTTTAACTGATAGTTCCCAGCTTTTAATTGCACAGGTTCAGTTATGTGCACAACTCACATTGCTTGGTGGATATTTATGAGCAATAATAGTATGACAACTATTATCTGTAGTTAAAAAATTAAACCAGATGTGGTCTAACGCTAAATTTGGAATAATACACAAAATATAGATTTGATAATCAAGGACTTTTTTCCCTATTCCAGCTAGACTTAATCCATGCTCAGATTCAGAGGTTCCCACCCTTAGTTCCCATCACGCTGAGCCAGCAGAGATCCACATCACTAGTCTGCTTCTCTTATAAGAATGTCCAATCCTTACCCTTTATACACACAAAAGAGTCCACAATTATGGTACTACAATAATAATTAACTGAAGATGAATAGAACTTATAGCTACTTGCAAGTATAATAACCTTGATCCTCTTTATTTAGTCTTATTAGGAAATTTAGAAAAAGAATTTAGCACCCAGTTGCTTGGTTGGCGCTTCATCCATGAAATGGCAGCTGTTGTATCTGAGTTTCTCTATGACATCTCTACCAGTGATGGTCTTCTTCATTGGTTTAGGGATTCCTCCATTAGATATCCCAGAAACCTAAAAACAGAACGAGCCAGAAAATGTGTCCCTAATATCCTTGCTTGATCAAAGCAAACCAACCACATTTGACTAGTGACCTGCTTAGGTAATGGGACTCTTTACCTATTATAGCAGGTCACAAACTAACTGATCAATTTACTAGTTTCAGGCAACATCACTCACCTCACAACTGCTGATTAAATTTACAAATAGTTGGTGATAAAATTTAGCTGATCTCGATTGGTACACCTATTAATTAATCAGTGATCAACTATAAGATGCCCAATTTCATAAGCAACTCTGCCCGACAAGATCTTAAGCATTCAAATGGATTGATCCCTGATGGATCCAAACATGGCAAATTACCCAAAATCCTCAGACATTATTTACCTAAAATTGAGGTTACCTAATATTTTATTCATTTTCTAGTGGGACTTATCCCCTAGTGAAACAGCAGATAACCTAGGGAGCTGGAAAGGTGGGCAAAAATCCTAATAAATGGTATCTACAGATGGTTAGCTGCTCAGGATGAAGCAAATTATAGTTTTGGTCACACTTTCAACTGAGATTTCAGACCTTCCAATTTCCTGTCAAAGGTTCACATGGTGGATTCATGTTGATCTAAACGTTATCTGTATTAGTTAAAGTGCAATTGTTCATGCCATTTTTATTTTAGAGATGTAATATATGGTATTCCATATCCTTCAAGGAGGATTTAATCTTCCTTGCAGTGGAATTTTTACCCCACAATCAGTGTAGCAGAAATTCACGCTCTTCTAGAAATTTCCTTGACTTGCTCAATTATTTCATAAATCTTGCCTTATAATTCCAGCATTCTGGGTATTGACTTGATGGTATCTTTCTCTCTCATCAGGAGTTCAAAGAAATCCTTACCATGGTAAGCCTCCATATCTCAATGTCACTCATTCCTTGAGGCACCACACACTCTTTGCTCATTGGTCTAATTGTGTTATCCCTATAGTATATACCAGAGTTAACGCTCTGAAACTTTCACAATTAACTGGAGTGGCCAATTTGCTGATTTGGGGTTGTGGAGTACACAGATTCGAGACCAGAAGTGGTTATGAAACAACATTGGGTGCATCACATTCCTCAGTAAGTGACACTTCCCTTGCTACCCAATATAGCATGTGTAACTGTTAGTAAGTGTTGATTGCTCCAGTGGTTGTATCTTCTTGAAAAATCTTTTACCATCATGGCACAAACTCAGTACGTTGCTCTTATATTAAAAGATCAACATAAATATTGTCAACCTCTCCCTTGGCATTTTACATATATTCAAGGTATCCTCTTCCAGAGTGTCCTCCTTAAGCAGTACCAGACTGGCTACAGTATCTTATGCTCAAACCTGATCCCAGGCTGTATTACTGAAAATCTAATCGCTTGAACCAAAAGCAAGTGAAACAACAGGATAAACTTGAGATTATGTGGTATAAGATTTCAGATAAAATTGGAAACAAAAATATTTATATACTTTAGTTATAGGTTGGTTAGCCTGGCAGGGTAATTCCTGCTTCCACTCTGGTGCAGATTTTGTTAAACACAAGTTCAAAACCTGTGCTGGCTAAACAAAATCTTGATGTGGTATATTTGTCCCAAGGTTGACCCACCTCAATTACTTTTTTTATAAAAAAGTTAAAATTCAAGATATACAAAACGATCATAGGGAATGGGGTATGTCAGGATTTTAACCAGATGAATCCTTCCAATAGTATCCAAATTAGGGTTTCAGTTAGTTGGGCATAATTGCCAGCTAATAGCCTAGTTTGATACTATTTAATATTATATGTTTGTTTGAGTTTAGGTTTGACAGAAGCTTTGTTCACTGCTAAAATGCCATCTGAGGATTGTTGTGGGAGTTTTCAGCAGAAAGCTGATGAATCTGTTATGACTCATCCAAAATGGTTCCGCTGAATAATTTGGAGCACCAGTGACTCATGCCAAGGATGCTCAAATTCCTATTTATTTATGAGTTTATATACAATTGACTAGCAATGTAACAATTGATGAACATTACATGAATCTCATAAGGTGGGGATTATGAGATTTGTGTATGTCAATAGTTGCATTTCCGTTATTCTGATTAGGATTTTCCTATTTGGGTCAATAATGGAATAAAATTTAAAATAAATAATTTATTTGATTGGTTGTCATTCTGAGGTTCCCCTCTGATTCTCCATCAAGTTTCCCAGATGCCATCAATTTTGGAGGCTTTTTCACCCCTCATTACCTCCAATTCATTAAGCCTTTTTTGGTAGTATTTCAATCTGAGGTCAGCCCTGATGGACCTCAGTATTAAAATTCTATTCCGACTTTGAGTCTACCCAAATAAAGGCTGCTATTCGCTTGATCCATTTTATTTAATTTTATTTACTTAAAATAAGGATTGGGGGTGCAGATGGCAGTGCGATGAGGAGGAGAGGAAGGGGGTGGATGCGCTGGGATTCTCTTGAGAGTGGCCTTGCCCTGGTGAGAGGGGAAGGAGCCAGAGTGGCCCAAGGTGACAGAGGCCAGTGCACTGCACCTCAGCCTGGTATGCCCAGCAAGGCCATACATTTGGATAGGACTATTTGGAGTTGGTATGGCCATATATAGGGGTGGATGTTAGGGCTGGTGGCGGGCTGGGCCTTGGGAGCCCAGTTTATTACATTATTTCAATACTCACCTTTCTTTTGGTGGGCTGTGATTACCAGCCAACCCGCAAGATGGGCCACTGTCAATGTCCCAAGCATTGGCATGGCCCATCAATCTTTTTGTGGGTTTTGTGGGGCCTTCCCATGAAGAGGATGGGGAGCTTGGGGGGTGAGCCAGACTACTGGCGGTTGATGGCCTCTTGTGCTCACCAGGAGACCTCCAGAGAACCCATTGATTTGATATGGGGGCTCTGGACTTCCAGTTGATTCCCCCAAGTTGCTCACAAAAAAAGGTCCTCTGTCATCTAGGTCATTGGTTGCTGCTTGCCTGCCCTGACAGTTCAGGTTGGGATCCGCTGGGTTTTTACAGGGGGTAATGTAATGATCAACAAACATTACATGAATCTCATAAGGTGGGGATTATGAGATTTGTGTATGTCAATAGTTGCATTTCCGTTATTCTGATTAGGATTTTCCTATTTGGGTCAATAATGGAATAAAATTTTAAAATAAATAATTTATTTGATTAGTTATCATTCTGAGGTTCCCCTCTGATTCTCCGTCAAGTTTCCCAGATGCCATCAATTTTGGAGGCTTTTGCACCCCTCATTACCTCCAATTCATTAAGCCTTTTTTGGTAGTATTTCAATCTGAGGTCAGCCCTGATGGACCTCAGTATTAAAATTCTATTCCAATTTGAGTCTACCCAAATAAAGGCTGCTATTTGCTTGGTCCATTTTATTTAATTTTATTTATTTAAAATAAGGATTGGGGGTGCAGATGGTAGTGCAATGAGGAGGAAAGAAAGTGGTGGTCATGCAGGGATTCTCTTGAGAGTGGCCTTGCCCTGGTGAGAGGGGAAGGAGCCAGAGTGACCTGAGGCGTCAGAGTCCAGTTGGCAGCACCTTGGCCCAGGGGCCCAAGGCAACAGAGGCCAGTGCACTGCACCTCAGCCAGTATGCCCAGCAAAGCTGTCCATTTAGACAGGACCATTTGGAGTCAGTACAGCCATATATGGGGGTGGATGTTAGGGCTGGTGGCAGGCTGGGCCTTGGGAGCACAGTTCGTTACAAGTGACTTATGCTGAGAATGGATTGACCTAATTTGTTATTTGATGATCAGATGAGCAGATCTAAGAAAGAATTGCGATGAAGTATTTATGATCTGATAGAGGGTTGGAATCAAAAGCCAATGGGTTTTCTGTTAGTGATTGGCCAAAGAGTACTTGGGTGAAGTAGCCCTGAAAGAAGTATAAATAGTCATTCATTCCCTCTAAATAAACATCTCTCATTTGCCATCTTTCCTGTATGTTTGAAGTAGCTTGGTGCAACTAGAGTGGGAAAGGTGGAATAGGGGATCCCCAATAGGCACGGGTGATCACGCCTAGAGTGGCCAGTGCTGCCAGCTCCCATATCTCCTCTCTATGAGGAACCAGTGGGAACCTGGTCAGCTGGCTACCAGAAGATGAGCTGACAAGCCACCAACCCTAGCGGGGTGCACCAGGGAAGGTGCCATAGCCACCCAAGAAGGGGGATGGACTAGCTGGGGCATGCCCAGATGGGTTGGTGAAGGGTCATGAGGGTGGGGCAGCGTGGGAGTGCCTGAGCTTCCCAGGAAGGGGGCAGGACTTGCCAGGGCACACACTGAGGACGCCTGGGGCTAAAGGCAAAGCCTTTGGTGGTTAGTTGGTAGGTTGGACACAGGACTTATAGGGGTTGGTACACTAATGAAGGTGAAATAGCAAAGGGCCACCAGTCTTCATACTGGTTGGCCTGGCACACTAGCAGAGCCCAAGGTTGATTTTGCAACATTGGTGCTCACTAAAGGGGGCTTCACTAGTGGGCTGCTTGAGTAGTTGGAGGTTTTAGTACAGAGTGGCAAAAGCCACTGGTTAAGACCAGTGCTCCTTCATGAGGGCACTGGGAGGTCTTGACCCACAATTGGGGTGGGTCACAAAGAAGGATATCATCTGGTTAAGGGGAGGTCAATGTCAGGATTTTAACCAGATGAATCCTTCCAATAGTATCCAAATTAGGGGTTTTAGTTAGTTAGTCATAATTGCCAGCCAATAGCCTAGTTTGATACTATTTAATTTTATATGTTTGTTTGAGTTTAGGTTTGACAGAAGCTTTGTTCACTGCTAAAATGCCATCTGAGGATTGTTGTGGGAGTTTTCAGCAGAAAGCTGATGAATCTGTTATGACTCATCCAAAATAGTTCCGCCAACTAATTCAGAGCACCAGCGACTCATGCCAAGGATACTCAAATTCCTATTTATTTATGAGTTTATATATGATCAACCAGAGACTTATGCTGAGGATAGTTTGACCTAATTTAATATTTGATGATCAGATGAGCAGATCTAAGAGGGAATTTCTATGGAGTATTTACAATCTGATAGAGGTTTGGAATCAAGAGGATGATGGGTTTTCTGGAATATGATTGGCCAAAGAGTACTTGGGCACAGTAGCCCTAAAAGAAGTATAAATAGTCATTCATTCCCTCTAAATAAACATCTCTTACTTGCCATCTTTCCTGTTTGTTTGAAGTAACTTGGTGCAACTATAGTGGGAAAGGTGGAATAGGAGATCCCTGATAGGTGCAGGTGATCATGCCTGGAGTGACCGGCACTGCCAGCCCCCATACCTCCTCTCTATGAGGAACCAGTGGGAACCTGGCCAGCTGGCTACCAGCGGATAAGCTGACAAGCCACCAACCCTAGCAGGGTGCAGTGTGGGAGGTGCCTGAGCTGCCCAAGAAGGGGGATAGACTCGCCTGGGCATGCCCAGATGGGTTGGTGAAGGGTCATGAGGGTGGGGCAGCATGGGAGTGCCTGAGCCACCCAGGAAGGGGGCAGGACTTGCCGGGGCACACGCTGAGGATGCCTGGGGCTAAAGGCAAAGCCATTGGTGGTTAGTTGGTAGGTTGGACACAGGACTTATAGGGGTTGGTACACTAATGAAGGTGAAATAGCAAAGGGCCACCAGTCTTCATATTGGTTGGCCTGGCACACTAGTGGAGCCCAAGGTCAATTTTGTGACAGGGTATTAACAATATTATAAGTTCATCAGGACCTTCTAGTGTGGCGCTTCTTAACTTCTGCATTAGTCACAGCATCCATGTGGTTAATTCCCTGTATACTTGAGCTTAGTCTAATGTGGGCATCCCTAAACCAGGATGTTGGGTTTCTCTTTGTATAATCCACGCTTCTGGGTGGGGGTGGCAATACTACTTCATGTTATTGACTTATACCCTGTTTTAGATCTTGTAGTTTGGGGTTCAGATGGTAGCGCTGTTCCAAGGAATCTAGATTCAGGGTCTCAAACAATACAGGAAGTTAATTAGTCATTTAACTGATTTGGTAACATTTGTTTTGACAGTTTGGCTAGGGAAACTAGTATTCGATGGAGCTTTGGTAATTCTTCTGTCATCATCAGCCTCAGTGGGAATTCCTCCATCTTTGGATGTTTTTAAATCATTTCACCCCCCTAAAGGTATAAAAAAGGCCCAAAATCATAGTTGCCATCATCAGGTGCACGGTGATCACTTGTTAAATTCCTTTGGTTGACGTCTCCTGACAAACCAGGAAATTACTTGGTTCACCACAGTTTATAAAGGAAGGACTAAACTCTCTTACACAACTTAATCTTGGATATAAATTTGGTGTTGATAGCTAGAGAGGTTCCTTCCTGAGGGTGATAAATTAACTTCTGACATATTTGTGCTCATCCACGACACCTGGTTTCATGTAAACAGTATATGGATTTCAAAAATGTTTTGTGATCAATTGAATGCAAAAACAAGGTCGGCCATACACTTTTTTATCTTTGCATTGTAGGCGTACTTTGAGAGCCCTAGCTAGTTAGAGGCTTATGGAAGTCAAAACTACTCAAAGCGCCAACCATTTCTAAATTAATTGTTATAATTTGGTAACTTTCTTGTTTGAAAACGCACAAAAATAACACATTTGGGAATTATGAAAAGCGATGAGGAACTTTGAGCTTTTCATAGCGCATCAAACGTGACACTGGATTTTTTTATATACGGTAGAAAACTAATACAACAAGGCCTCAGGAACCATGATTTACAAACATAAATCTTGCTCCCCATTCCCAAATCTTCACAACGATCGGTTAATGTACATCTCAAGTTGCGCACGCTCAATAGGTTAAATTTGAAACTTGACTAAAGTGCATGAGGGGTAGAATAAATTTAAACTCAAGTTTATAACTTGAAAAAGGCATCACATAAAATCGGCCTTTGGAAAGGTATCGCTTAACCTCCGATAATCCAAAACTAAAAAAACTTGTTGAGACGGTATCCGGCTCAGTAGCAAAGATTTGACTGGCGAAGCAGTCTTATTTTAACCCTATAGTAAATTAAAATAAGTAATTCATGATCATATTATTTAAGACTTATGCCAACCAAAGAATTCTATAAATATTGCAAACGATTATGTATAGATTTAGATCAAGCTAAAATGTAACAATCAATCTATTCGATATAATTCAAGTGATTGTGTCAAACCTTTTAACAAGGCAATATTTTCTTCTGGAGTCCCAACCGTAATCCTTAAACACCCTTGACAATTAACCTCCTCCGCCCGATATCTAACAACAACATTAAGTTGTTCGGCCAAATGGAGATAAACCTTTTTCGCACGAAGGTTTGATGGCGTATTAGTGGCGTATCCCAAAACTGGCACAAGCAGGAAGTTGGCATCGCTGCGACCTAGAGGCTTTCCCAAGCCAGGTATTTTGGACAATTCAATCATGAGGGTTTGCCGTTCACGTTTAATATTATGAATTATGCCGTGAAATTTTGCAACTGAATCATCTGTCAAGGCATTGAGTGCAGCCTGTGATGTTAAAGAACTGATGTTATACGGTGCTTTCGTATTATTCATTATCTGAACGATCTCCAGGCTTGCGAATGCGACACCGAGCCTAACGTGATTTCTGTTAATTTTTAGAAATAATATGCAAGTGTAACAAAAACATATATAAAAAACTATCGGCATCCTCGAGTGCAACATCTCAGGTCGCGCACTCCCGAATAAAAATTAGAAACAAATTGGCAGACTATACGCACAACCGCTATTTCTCTTTAAAAGTTTTAATATCAGTTTACAACAAATCAAGCACGGTTAAAACTATGGCAAACATATTTAAAACGCGTAAATATATGATAAAGCTCACCTTATCCCTGCAAGTCCAAAACTTTTACTTAGGGTTTGCATAACAATTAGGTTTGGATATTTCCCCAGCAATTTAATAGCGGATGAACCTTGTTCTGCAAAATCGATGTAGGCTTCATCTACCACAACAATTCCTTTATAATATGAAGCATCTAATATTTCAATGATGGACGAGATCTCCAAACATGTTCCAGTAGGATTCCCTGGGCTGCAAAGGAATAGGACCTTGATAGTCTCCCCAAAAGTAGATATCTTCCCTTTGATCTGTAAGGTATTAAAATAACTGCGGCATAGATTTGCACGAAAATACTTACGTCCGCAAGGTTGATCTGGAAGCTACCTGGCGTCAGATAAGACTCAACCACGCCGACATCATTTATCTGAGCTGAGACTTTGTACATTCCGTATGTTGGAGGAGTGATAAGGATCTTATCGATCCCTGGACGGCAAAAGATTCTCAATGTTAAGTCGATCACCTCGTCAGACCCAACTCCAAGGAAAACGTTCCCCGTGCTTTCAACATCAGGATGCAGTTTTAAAAGTTTCTCTTTAACTTGAAGTTGGTGAGGATCGGGATACCTATTGAGACCCGACTTCGAAGAGTCGTTATCAAAGCAGGCCCCAAACGCGTTTTCATTTGCATCGAGAAGAATCCCATCCTTGTAGTCGTCCCTAGCACAGCGGTATGGCTTAAGCGCCAAAATGTTTTTTCGGACTATTTGGTCAAGCTGAAACCCAGACATGAAGAAAGTAAACAAAGGTGCGAATCGTTTTCTAACCTGGACAACTATAGAATTATAGATTAGAAAATATATTATAAACTCAAAATGAAAACGTTATAATGCCTCCCAACTATACTGCGAAGGCGGGAGGGTTTATAAAACCATTTCGCTAGACGTGATAATGAAATTCTAGATTTCGTTTAAAAGTGGTTAAATCTATGTATGCTCAACTATCCGCTCGCATGTCTGCGCATGCGTGCCACTTGAATCGATTTGGGTAATTTTTTTTCGACTTTGAAAAAGGAGAAAGTTCTCAGTTCGACCTGTATGTTTCTTTTTCTGTTTGTTCGCGCATAACTGAAAATAATGGACCAATTGGGATGATCATCTTCAAAAATAGAGGATGTTACAACTTAGGTCTCATTATACTTTTGTAACTATTGGTTAAGTATCTGACCATTAGTTTATTAAGTATATTAAAATGGATCGGAAGCGATGGATAATTGTGGGACTAATATCCCTCTGGATAAACTTAGTTCCAGCATTGGTGAAATGATAGCTTCGGAGCAACTTTTGATATGATATATGTCCTACTAGCCGTTTACCCGTGCTTCGCTACGGTGTCTATAAAATTAGATTTTCAATCTATTAATTTAGATTTTATATTATAGACAAACAAAACCACTCAGCCAAATCCAATTGCTCAATCGAATCAACCAAAAACCACCAACCACTTAGGCAAACCTAACTGAAATTATCAAAACAACCAATAACTAATCACCCCTCAAAGCTAAACTGTGTCCTATCGATTCAAACAAAAGCCATCAACCACTCGGCCAAACAAAAAAAACCTATCGAATTAATCAAATAACACCAACCTGCTACCCGAAACATCTCTTTATACTTAAAATCATTGAGCAAGTGACATATCTTCCAAACTACTAAATCAACTTCGACTAAACTTGCCAAAAGTATTTTATTAATTAGGTGAACCAAATTAGGCAGGTTTTTAAAATTTATAAACCTAACATCCAGATACCCATGCTTCGCTACAGTATTTAAAGTTTATCAGATGATAAGTTCATATTACAGCCTATAGGCTGTGCCAGCACTACTCTCGAGCCACTCAGACTAACAGCTCCACTGTTGCTCTCGTGGCTGGTGAGTTGATTATCCTAACTACATAATTACTTAAACTCTAGTACTGATTTTTGTTGAGTTTCAGGTGAGCAATTTGGTGAATTATTAGATAATATTCGCCAATTCTCACCAACTCACCCAAATAGATTGAACCTATCATACTCGATAATTTCAGATTTGATCTTATTTGCCAATTCTCACCCACACCTAAATAGATTAAACTTATCTGACTCGATTAGCTTCAGGTGAGCAATTTGGTGAATTATTCAGATATTTGTCAATCTTCACCCACTCGCTCAAATAGATTGAACCCATCAGGCTCGATAATTTCAGATTCGATATGATTCGCCAATTCTCACCCACTCACCCAAATAGATTGACCCTATCAGACTCGAAGGTTTCAAATGTCAGTCAGTGAGTGAGTGAATGTGTTTTATTAAGTAGATGGCTGGGGGATATGTTCAAAATCCAGGCAGTATGAGATCATACAGGACACTTAAATCATTATAGATGGCTATATTTTTGTATAATTTGACCAATAAACTCAACTAAATTAGATAAAACGAATTATTTTAGATAGCGATCAGTAAATCTACCACAGATTGACTAATAAAAGCAACCAGATTTAATAAAATGAATTACTGCAGATGATGATTAGTAAATTTAGCATACATTGACCAATAAAATCACCTAAATTTAATAAAATGAATTATTATAGATGGCAATCAGTGAAGTCAGCATAATTTGACCAATAAAATCAACTAAATTTTGATAAAATGAATTATTAGTATATCTATTTATAAGATACTATATATAATATATATAATGAGTTTTAAATTTTTATAAAGAAATAGTAAGGGGTCAAAAAGGATATATCAAGATAGTAATTTTTAATAAAAGTAGGAAAAAGAGCTACTTTTAAAAATGCACAAATTTTTTTGGGAAAAAAGAACCTCCTTTAAAAAAAGCTCTAAAAAGTATGAAATAAATGAGAAAATATGCCTCCTCAATAAACCCCTTTTTGAAGTTGGCACCATATTTTAACTGACTTATAATAGGCATTTATAATATATACTCAGCACATTATATTCTAAGTTGCTTATAGTTTACACTAGGAACCAATTCAGACATAAGATATAATTTATATTTGTGAGCAAAATTCTATACATCAGGTTGAATGATGGTGCCAACTTCAAAAAGGGTTTTATTGATGAGGCATAATTTCTCAATTATTTTATACTTTTTAGAGCTTTTTTTAAAGAAGGTTCTTTTTTCCCAATTTTTTTAGATATATTAATATAAAAGAAACGTTCAGATTCTAATTAAAATGATATGCTCTTAAAATAGGTGGCAAACCATCTCATGAGGCAAAATGATAAAGTTTGTATTAAATAAATAGTTACTCTGTTTTGGCTTAAACATATAAGCCATATAAAAATGTATTAATGCAAATTCTCTTATAGATAGATTAAATTAATTATTTGAATTCTTAATTATAAACTAAATTAGTTTAATAATATTCTGGATAATGGCAAAGTTTTACTATGGCTTGTTCTGTCATGCTACAATCATCTGAGAACAACTTAGAGAACAAACATAATTAATTCTTAAAAAGTAACTAGAAAGTTGATCATATATCATAGACAAGTGATCAAGGTGAGAAGTGATTAATATTATAAATAGCTATTCAATTATTGTAGAACTATGAAGAGAAGTACATCAAGCTTAAGTAAGAAAAACTATATAGGATACACAATACAAAATAAAACCATTACTTATATCATTAGGTATGAGATTAAGATAATAAAAATAAGGTATTGTGACTTACCTTTTAAAGTATATTATATGGTAGCGTTTATAAGCTTCCTCTAACTAATCATTTTTTATATATGAAAAGTAATATTTTATTTGATTAACATAAACCCTTAGTAAGATCTAGTATATAGAGTTTATGAGCAAAAAGCATTACCTTTTATGATCAAAGTATACTGGAGAACTTATAAACTAACATTAGATTACAGTTGTTCTAAAGATAGGTCATGAGTATAAAAAGCCTATAAATTTAAGCAATAAAATCTTTGAGGTCCTAGTTCAGCCTATTTTAGATTATAAAAATTAGGTTTTAAGCATAATTTCTTCACTATGATAAACAAAGATATCATCAAGATACTCTATGTAAAACATTAGATCATGGTTGGGATCACCTAGTGCTAAAAAATAAAACATTAGATCATGGTATGTAAATGAGGTTCATGAACACAGCTTAGTAACTGTAAAAACATAGTTTAAACAACGTTATTAAAGTAACCAGAGAATAAGTTAAGATAAAGGAGGAGTTTGCAAATAAGAGCTCAAGCTAAGAAGCAAAATAGTATAATTAAAAAAATCATATGATAGCAAGGGTTGAGGAGATTGTAGACATAAAAGCCTTGGGTGTGAAAGAATTAATACCAAAGTAACATCTATAATCAATTTTGGGTATGGTAGGAAAAGAGAAATCATGAGCATACCTGAATAGATATCTTTTGAGAAGTAACTTAATAACTTTAGGTAAGGGCTATATAAAAGGAAACATGGGTATATGAGCCTTTAAATTAAGAACTATCAATATCAAAAATATACAGATAATCTCAACCAAGTGCTAAGTTGGGATTTAGAGTTACATGCTCCTAGTTTATTAATCTAAAAAATCTTAGAGTAGGATTCATTATTAACTCTAGGTAAAGGTTAGAAATTAAAATTTTAATAATGATAGCATATTTAGAGTATAAAAAACTTTTCTTTCTCATTACAATCACTATTGCAACTGATTTGATTCAAGACTAGGTAAGTTTGATAATCAACACAAGGAGATGAACATGCACCTGACATCAGGTAAAGGTTGGGTGAGCATAGTAAAGGGCACAGGGTTAGTATTTGCACCATCCAAAGTTTGTAAATGCCCTGGCAACACCGGTGGCCAAGACACAATAAAGAAAACAGTGGTGAATATTTTTTCAATAATTTATCCTGGCAAGCCAAATGCAACCAGTTCATCAAAACTCCGCATTCCCAGCCCCTGTCATCAGTAGATAATAGGGTTCAAGTTATTCTGGATTTAATTTAACCCTTTCAGTCATTTTTAAAAAATCATCCAAATTTTTGGCCTTAAATTTGGCACAAATTTCTTAGCCAATGTTCACTCTTTTTAAGCTCATTTTGGTCTTTGTTGTGACATAAATATTTGATAATTTTAAAATAAATCTATATAAATCTTATTTTAATTGGACGCATATATGCATTTTTAGATTTACATATCCCTCAATTTTTGAATGCATATATGCGTTTTTAGATTTACATATCCCTCAATTTTTGAATGCATATATGCATTTTTAGATTTACATCACCCCCCTTTTTGGATGCATATATGTGTCAAATGATTGAAAGGGTTAATGGCACTTTAGGAAAAGTTTTGCAGTGATGTGCACAAATACTTCCCAACTGCAGTATATGTTGTACCACACTCTATGACCTGAAGATGGTTGGATCTTGGGTTTATAACTGCACATGCAGCAGATGAAGCTGCACAGGTGCATGTGGTGGTCAACCTCCTGGATAGTCAATGGGTGGTTGAAATGAAGCGCATGCATTGGACTAAATCCAACTAAATCTTAGTCACATTTGACTTACTCCCTGTTGGGAAGTTGATATGACTGGATGATATGCTACCCATACTGGCAGATTGGAGTGGGAATCAAGATGAGTCTCAAGATTGACAGAAAAGGTATATGGATAATAATCAATTGAAATGTCAACCATATGGCAAATTGAGGGTAATTATTCCAAGATTTGATATAAATGAGAGCTTTTAGAAAAGGGAAGATGAATAAAAGACTACCAAGCTGAGGATGCATCCAGCTTGGGGAACCACGATATAAAGAGTCATACAGAGGATTGAAGAGGAGGTCTTTTCCCATGATTAGGTGATTGCAGATAAGTCTGTGATTAGTATAAAATAATAAAGGTCAGATTAAGGGGCAATTGCTCCATATATAGTTTATCAAGTTTTATTAAAGTTAGCGATCTTCATATCATCTGATTTGGTTGCTCAGTGGCTAATACCCTGTGCAAACTGACTTGGCAGAATCAAGCCTTTACGCCAAGAGTTAACAGTGGTGCTCACTACAGGGGGCCACTGGTCAACTGTAGTTCTTCAACGCTAGGATATGATGATGAACCCTCATTTGTTATGCCAAAATTTTATTGGATTTTATGCACGTTATGCAGAAGAAGCATGGGAGGCACCTAATAATAAACCAATATTATTCACCATAACCAAGCTGGGTAATGATGAAGTTATGATCAATCTGCAACTAGAAAACTGCCCTGAGCTGACAGCAGACCAACTAGGGTGCTCCACAAATGTGACCCCTCAGCAGCTGCATAATATTATAGAGTGGTTGTTGCATGGATATTGACTATATGAAGATGAGGCGGGGGAGTATGCCTTAAGTTTGTTTTATAACCAATGAGACCAAGAAAATCGCTATGCCATGTACATCTCCTATATAGTTGTGACTACAACAGGGTTGGCTCGCCACCTTGGTACCCACAGAATCAAGGAGTATCTAGTCACTTATGTGCAACCATCTATTCTCCAGCTACTGTGTGTGCTGGCTCACCACAATATAGAGATTGGAGATGTAATGCAGTTCACTCAAGCACAGCAAAATGATTCTTGCCTCCTGCTTGACCACCTTGATCATCTTTTTGGAGATACAGGGGGCGCTGGTACAGATGGACCATCTTGTTGGGGACGTCCACCGTTGATTGGACATTTTGGTACCACAGTTAAATCTAGAGTTACCCTGGGTAATAGGAGAACTGTTGGATCAGCATAGCCTATTGATGGAATGGATTCAGGATGTAACAACGTTGGGAAACAATACTGAGTGCTTTATGATGGATCTAGCCAAATGGGCAGAAGCGCTCAATACTGTGATTGTTCAGCTTAAGAAAAAAAACACTTATGGAACGGCAAGTGGCGGATCAAGTTGGTTCCATATCAGCTGAATTAACCCAAATTTGTATCAAATGGAGTAGCCAGTGAATGACAGATAACACACTTATCCTTTGGTTGAAATCCTCCAAATATTTCCAGCTAATCCATTAGGTTACATAACTGGAAGTTGTTAGCCAGAATGAATGCCATCAAGCTTTCCCTCTTCCAATTGGCAAGACATGAGAGTATGCGGACATGCAAGGATGGCTTGATACCCTTTGATGGGCCAACGAGGAATTGGTATGGGAACAAGCCACCCTCCTTAACCAAATAAATGACACTAATCAACAAGCGGGTAATGCTAGCAGGTAGCTTACACACATGCAGAACATAATCAAAGATTTCCTCTCACAACTACAGATGGTGAAACAGAAACTGGACGTTGAGTGGGATTCCATTGGGAGTTGCAACATCAGTTTGAGACACTGCAACAGGAATTCCAGGATGGACGGTGTTGCGATTTCAATATGAATGGATGATAAGCTCTAAGTCAATATGGCAGAATGGATGGAATCCGCTGAAATCAAACCAATACTGGGAATTTAAGTGCTTCAAAATGAGGCATTTGGCGAATCAAGAGGATTTATGCCAAAATTCAATCCAAATGAGAGTAAGTTGAAAAGGGAAGAAGAATAGAAGAGTACCAAGCTAAAGACGCATCTGGCTGAGGAACCTAGATATAAAGAGTCTGATGGAAGTTAAAGGTTAAAAAGTTTTTTACAAGAAGAGGAGCGCGCAGATAAGTCTGCAATTAATATTAAAATAAAGGTCTAAATCAGGGGCAATAGCTCCATACATATTATATTAAGTATTATTATAAATCAGCAATCCTCATATCATACAATTTAGTTGCTCAGTGGCTCATACCCTGTGTAAAACCAACTCGGCGGAATTGAGCTCAAAAGCCAAGAATTAACAGTGGTGCTCAATACAGGGGGACTCTGCTAGTTGGTGCTTAAGTAGCTAAAGGTTAGTTAAGAGGTGACGGTGATGCGCCACTGTGGTTTGGTTCCAGCAATTGTTGGTGGCGGGGAGGGGCAAGCCCTGGACGCCCACCCCACACGCTGAGTTTGGAATTAGGTAGATTACCATCTGGTTAAGTGGGGGAAATGTCGTGACTTTAACCAGATGGAACCCTCCAATGATTTAACGTTATTTGGAATATTATAGCCAATCCCAGCAGAATGGTTTATTGACTAAATTTTGTGTGATTTAATGTGATTGCTGGTTAGTTGCTCCCCAATTTGGGTTGAACCAAAATTAGTATTCTGCCAAGTTTTGTATTTAGGTTTGAGTGGGGACAATTGGTGGCCCCAATTAGTATAAGGATCACTGGCGACTAATAGCCAAGGATGATCCAATCCATCAGCAGAATCAGTGGTCGATGCCAATGGCCATTCATGGTCTGTTGTGGGATTTCCAGCGGAAAGCCTATGTTTTGCTTATCCATATATTCGCGTCTGATCTGATGTTGGCGGATCCAATAATTATGAGTTTGAGGCAGCCAAGGATATTTATGGTGCCTAATTATTATCAAGATAAGATGTGAATAGATGTCATTGAGATGCTAAGATATTCTGAGTCAAAGCGAGTGACTGAAGTAGTTTCTGGCACAATTATCTCAACTTGAAGGTTAATACAAATTCAACATTTATTTAGATTATTTATTTATATGGTTCACTGGCAACTTAAGGCCAAGGATGAACCAAAACTAATTCAGACATTGGGAAGGATGGAGCGAGAGGGTCGATGTCAGGGAAGAGATAATGTAGATAAAGAAGAAGAAGAATAAGAAGAAAAGTGATTGGCTGGAAAAACCAGCAGAAGAGCTGATAGGTCAGCAATGGGCGCAGTAGCCCTTTTGTAAATAGTATAAAAACCTGGCGCTTCCCTTTCAATAAACATCTCCCTTTGCTCATTCTTATTATGATTTAAGTTTATATTTATTTCATTGTTTAGGGAATGAGTTTAGGGGATCCCCAAAATGGCGCAGGTGACACGCCAAGGGGTTAGCCGGTGCTGCTAGCCCTGATGCCTAAGACAAAACGGCAAGGGCTGACCAGTCTTCACACTGGTTAGCCTGCCAACTAGCAGATCTCAAAGTCAATTTTCTGACATTGGTGCTCACTAAAGGGGGCCCACTAAGCAACTGAAGTTAGAAAGAACCAGAAAGTCTATTTCTCTACAATGAGGAGTCCTCCTCTGTTCCAACAGCAACCCTGCTTGCAGTATATTATAGAAGAAGTTCTTTTACAAATACAAGCTGTGGAACAGCAACTGAACAAAGAAAGGGGAGTCCACCAGAAATTGCAACAACAATATGAAACGCTGCAACAGTTGATCAACGAACAGTATGCAGAGCAAAGCAAATTTCGTTCATATTGAGAAATTACCTCCTTTCAGTCATGACGGGAACCTACACAGTTACTTTAAGCGGTTTGAATTCACTGTGGAAGGAGCTACAGATTGACGAAAAGAGAAATTGTTGCTGTCTGCTTTGGATGTGGAAAGCGCTGATCAGGTGACCTGCTATCTTCCCAACAGCTTGGTATCTTATGCACAAGTAAAAGCAATTATCATCTGGCTGTTTGGGGGCGCTACCAAGATGTGTCAACAAAAAGCTGACTTTATGACTATACAGTTTGACCAAAACGAAACTCTGTCAGAATTTGCTAAGCGGTTTTTGGTGGAAGCACACGTTCTGCTTGGGCCAATATCTTAACCACTGAAGATGTAAGTATAGCAATGATTGCAGCTGTCAAACCATATCAGGAACTATATAATGCTATGTCCCATGTGTTGGACGGGGATACCAGACTTATTCAGATAGTGAATGCCTTATGGCAGCTCTTCACCATGAACAGTGCCCCCAATGTAGCCCAAAAAATTGCTGTTGCCCCCGCTCCAACCCTTGCGGAGTATAGGCCACAGCAACTGGGCTATCAGCCGCTGGAACATATTTGTTCCTCATATGAGTCAATATACCCTTTTGGCCCAGGTACGCTTCCCCAGTTTGTCCGCGATCTTGGAACCTTACCAGCAATTATTGGCCTGGGTCTTCCGCCCCAAACTATAGATGCGCACCTTTCATGAACACCTGCTTCCAGTGTGGACAAAGAGGGAATTATGCAACCAATTGCCCTAGTCAACCACATGTGTATGCAATGCCAACTAGGATAATCAATCAGGGAAAAGCTCGAGCGGAGTAGATATGAGATGCTCTAGCTTCTCTAAGTCCATATCACTTGTCCCCAACAATCCCTAAACATCTTTTCAGGTAGAAATTAACCCTCAATTGGATGATGTGTTATATCAGCAGCTTTCATTGGATACCCCTGCTTCTGCTTCCATGAGTAAAGGCTCACCCCATCAGGCTGAGTTCCACCAGGACATGCAGAAGCCATATGCGTGGCAGATCCTGGAACAGACTGGCATTAGCAAACTGGATCCTTCACTGAACATCACTCCTTTAGTAGGGGTTACCATAGCCATTCTGGTGGAGAAAATTTATAGGGAGTATCCTCAAGTTGGCAAGGGCATTTCTTCTTTTTTGAGTAGCACAAAGCCCTTGAACATACAAGCAATACACACCAATGATTCTTCTTACTAAGAATGTACTTATTGCGATATATTCGTTCAAAACACGAAAATCCGCGCTATCATAGACATGGGAGCATCTGTGAGCATAGTCTCCACTCGGTTGGTGGCTAAACTTATGTTAAAACTGGATGTGGACCATTGCGTAGTATATGGGACCATGGGAACGCACAGAACTGTGTTGGAAGGAGCATATAGCGCGTTGCCTCTACAATTTGGGTCAGTTCAGGTGTCTGCTCCAGCGGTGGTTTTGCCAAATAACCACTACAATATGTTAGTTGGCGCGGCTTTCATGAGAATTTTTGGCGTTGTGATAGATATGGCGGAAGAAACCCTTACCATATTTGGTCAACAAATTCCAGTATATTTTTTCTCTGGTGGAATCCCAAAGGATCCAGTCCACTCCGGCCAGATCAATCTAGCATACAGTGATGGAGTAATCCCTGTTTGCTACCAGTGACTGAGTCAGCAGAATAAGATCCTTCCCAACCAGATATATGAGTATAAGGGAATCCCGCTTTGAGCAACGCGACCTTTAAGCTTACCATCTGGACACCAGGGCATAATAGGGAATGGGCTCGAAATCGAAGTCCCTAAGGGGCTTTATGGAGAAATCCTGGCGCCTCATCAGCACTTGCAGCTCAAACCAGACATGGCTCCAGGGTTATTGTTTCCTGGGAATGGGGAGGTGAAGGTGCTGCTCGCAAACCTACAGAAGGAGACAATAACAATCAGGAGGCACCAAGTGGTGGCTTACCTGCACTTTGTTCCTATCAGGGAAGTTCGTCATATTCATGACTTTGGCTCATGGGAAGATCTTGGATTACCAGCTCGCTCCTCGTTTGGCGTACTGACTGTAGTACCACGGGTAGCGCTCATAGGATTATCAGTGGAACAACAAGATAAGGCTATGGCCTTATTTAAAAAGTATTGGGATATTTTTGCATATGATGATCATGACCTGGGGTGTGCTCAAGGGGTGGTACATCAGATAGATATGGGGGATCACCCTCCCATTTGTTCATGACCCATTAGATGTTCAAAAGAAGTGGAAGAGGTTTTCTCTGACAAAGTAGATAAACTTATTGAGCAAGGAATGCTAGAGCTGTCAAACAGTCCGTGGGCATCACCTGTGCTCATTGTAAAGAAGAAGGGTGGCACAAATTGAGTGGTTATTGACTATTGTAAACTCAATAATGTAACAAAGAAGGATTCTTACCCTTTTCTTCAGATTGATGATGCGTTAGACCGATTGGGCAGGGTGAACTAATTTTTCGCCATGGATCTGATCTCAGGGTATTGGCAGATTGAATTGCCATTAACAGAATGGGAGAAATGTGCAATCATCACCTCAAGAGGATTGTTCCAGCCAACATGCATGCCGCAAGGGTTTTGTAATGCTCCAGCTACATTCCAGCGTGCCATGGATATGATTTTGGATGATTTAAAGCTGTCCTGCGTCTTAGTTTACCTTGATAATATCAATGTGTTTTTGCGGACATTTACAGAGCACCTAGACCACTTGGAGCAAGTGTTTCAGCGCCTTGCCACCGCTAATATCAAAATTAAGCCTTTAAATTGCCATTTCTTTAAGGAGCTTTAGAATACCTCGGGTTTGTCATGGATTCACATGAGCTTAAACAGCAGCCGGCTAAAGTGGAAGCAATAAGAAGGATGACTTGCCCAGTGAATAAGCAGGACATTCAAGTGTTTCTGGGAATGGTTGGGTATTACCAATGGTTCATTCCCAATTTCAGCTGCATTGGGGCCCCACCTTTTGAGCTATTAAAAAAAACGCTTCTTTCAATTGGATGGAATGATGTCAGAACGCTTTCAATGTATTGTGTACCGCATTAGCAAGTGCACCCATTATCAATACCCCAACTTCAATAAGCCTTTCATAGTGCAAATGGATGCCTCACTCTCCGCTATAGGGGCAGTATTATCTCAGAAGGACGATGATGGCGTGGAGCATCCTGTTGCCTTCTGTAGTTGAAGTTTGAACTGTCATGAACGGAACTACACCGTTACTGAGCAAGAATGTTTAGCAGTAATTTATGCTTATAAACAGTTTCGAGTATACCTGCATGGGGTATGATTCCAAGTCATAACAAACCATGCTTCCTTGCGTTGGTTGCAGAATCTGCATGAACCGGAAGGGTGGCTCGCACGTTGGGCATTGAAGCTGCAAGCTTATGATTTTGAGATCTTACATTGACCAGGAGTAAAACATCAAAATGCGGATTGTCTCTCTAGGCTGCCAACAGTTGCAATCACAGCAGATCTAGCTGACATAATGTATGAGAAGATGGTGGTAAATAAATACCAGGATGAGCCGCCACATGTGATCAGGGTACAGATGGTCTTAGGGTGGATACCTTTCTATGTGAAGGAGAACTATATAAGTAGATTGGCAACCAGACATTGAGTTTCCCTAAGCCTTTGGGCCAACCTGCAATAATTATGGATGCTCATAGGGCTGTAGGCCATGGAGGATTGCGGAAAACACTGGAGATGTTGCAATCCTGATACTACTGGGAGAGCATGCATTATGACGTATTGGAAACAATTAGTTGTTGTCATCAGTGTCAAATGGAAAATCCATTCCATAAGAGAACCACATACCAGCTGGTCAAACCCCAGTTCGCTTGGCATACCATTTCTATTGATGTAGTAGGACCTCTGCCAACTAGTACCAATTGGTCCAAATATATTATTGTTGCCATAGATCATCTGACTAGATGGGTGGAGGCCAGGGCCATCAACGATTTGGGCGCAGTTACTACTGCCAAATTCATCATGGAGTGTGTTATACAGCAACACGGCTGCCCACAATTCATTTTAATGGATAAGGGAACCAATTTTACCTTGCATATTCTGCCAAAGTTGAACGAGCTGATGGCGATCCGTGGGGTTTTGACCACCCCATATCATCCAGAATCTAATGGAATGGTGGAGTGGGTTAACGGAACTTTAGTGAACATCTTTTGTAAATTGGTAAATGATTGACCCTCGGAATGGAGCACCCTCCTACCCACAGCGGTATTCACATATAATATCAGCTATCATTCAGCCACTGGTAAGAGCCCATTTCAACTTCTGTATGGTCAACATCTGGCTCTGCCTGCCTTGCTATATTCATGTGTAGAGAACACTGGTGGGGTGAATCCTCAGCAATATCTAAATCAACTCACAGAGACTTTGATCAAGTTGCAAATGGAAGCTTACTTCACCAGTCTAGCAAAGAAAATCCGTGACCAGGTGGCTGACCAGAAGCGCCGGAGCAGTCTTCCATTGTTTGCTGTAGGGGATTACATTCTATTACATGACCAGCATGGATTAGGACAAAAAAATAAGCTCTCTGACATTTGGGTTGGTACATTTGAGATTATTAAGAAGACTGGCATGGATGTCTACACAATTAAATAACCCGCTGGGGGTTGGGTTATCAACCAAGTCCACACAAAGTTCCTTTGAGCATACAAACAGTAAGAACTTATCATCCAGTCAAGGAGGGGGTAATATCACGATTCCAATATGACTGGATGATAAGATCTAAGTCAATATGGCAGAATGGATGGAATCTGCTGAAATCAAACCAATACTGGGAATTTAAGCACTTTGAAATGAGGCATCTGGCGAATCAAGAGGATTTATGCAGAGATTCAATACAAATGAGAGTAATTCAAAAAGGGAAGCAGAATAGAAGAGTACCAAGCTGAGGACGCATCTGGCTGGGGAACCTAGGTATAAATAGTCTGATGAAAGTTAAAGGTTAAAAAGGTTTTTACAAGAAGAGGAGCGCGCAGATAAGTCTGCAATTAATATTAAAATAAAGGTCTAAATCAGGGGCAATAGCTCCATACATATTATATTAAGTATTTTTTATAAATTGGCGATCCTCATATTGTACAATTTGGTTGCTCAGTGGCTCATACCCTGTGTAAAACCAACTCGGCGGAATTGAGCTCAAACGCCAAGAATTAACAGATGGTGTAGATGCTATTCTGTTAAAGCGGAGCAGTTAATCAACAAATATTTTGTGGAGCATGCCAGAGCTGGGGGGAGTGGTGCAGTTAGTGGCGATTCAGGGGAAGAATGCTATGGATCAGCTAACAAATATACCTCAGGTGTTGTGATGGACCCCCTGCACAACACTACTTCTTCTGAGTACATTTTAACATTTTGAGTCCATCTGGACAGCCATATGATAATTCACAAAGGGGTGGTTCCCTTAGTCGCTCTGGAACCATTCGCCTGCTCCTTGCAGCAGGAGCCTGGAGCAAGCCAAAGCTGTTCAAATCAAAAAAATTACCTCCTTTCATTTGCGATGGGAATCTACACGGTTACTTTAAGCAATTCAAATTCACCGTGGAAGGGGCTTCTGATCAGTGGAAATCAAAACTGTTGTTGTCCGCTCTAGATGTGGAAAGCGCTGATTAAGTTACCTGCTAACTTCCAAATATCTCAGTATCCTATGAAGAAGTTAAAGCGATTGTTCTCCAGCTGTTTGGGGGTGTGACCAAGATGGCCCAATGGAAAGCTGACTTTATGACTATACAGTTTCACTGAAATGAGACCCTGTTAGAATTCACTGAACATTTCTCAGTGGAAGCACATGTACTAATTGGAGCTAACATTTTATCCACAGAGGATGCTGGTATAGTGATGACAGCGGCTGTCAAACCATACTGGGAACTATATAACGCTATGTTTCAAGTTTTGGATGGAGATGCAGGACTTATTCAAATAATGAACACCTTATGACGACTCTCTGCCACAATCAGCGCCCCTAATGTAGACCAAAAAACCTCTGCTGTCTCCGCACCAAACTCTTCAGGATATGGGCTGCAGCAACTGAGCTATCAACCACTGGAACGTATCCATCCATCATACAAATCAGCGGACCCTTTCCAGCCTATGTATGCTCCGCCAGTTCATCCACAACCATGGAACATACCATAAATTTTTGAACTGGTCCTTCCACTGCAAGCTATATATGTGAACCTTTTATGAATACTTGCTTCCTGTGAGGACAAAGAGGGCATTATGCGGGAAATTTCCCTAGCAAACCACAAATGTATGCAATGCCAACTGGGAAAATCAAGCAGGGAAAATCTCGGGTGGAGTAGAGACAGGATGCTCTACCTCCACTAAGTCCAATTCGCTTGTCCCTAATGGTTCCCAAGCATCTCTTCAGGTAGGATTTGGAACTCAATCAGATGATTTGTTATATCAACAGCTCCATAAGATATCCCTGCTTCCTATTCAGAGAGTAAAAATTATCTTTCAAGCCCTGAGTTCCACCAGGACATGCAGAAGCCATATGCGTGGCAGATCCTGGAACAGACTGGCACAAGCAACGCGGATCCCTTGATGGATGTTGCCTCTTTAGTAGGGGTTAATGTAGCCATTCCAGTGGAGAAAATCTCTAGTGAGTATCCTCAGGTTAGCAAGGGCATTTCCTCCTTTTTGAGTAACACAAAGCCCTTGGACGTACATGTAATAAACACTGATGGTTCTTCTTACTTGGAATGCACTTACTGTGATATATCGTTCAAAAAACAAAAATCCGCGCTATCATAGACATGGGAGCCCCTGTGAACATAGTCTCTACCCAGTTGGTGGCTAAGCTTCGTTGAAACCGGATGTGGACCATCGAGTAGTATACAGGATGGTGGGGACGCTTAGCACTGTGTCTGAAGGAGCATATAGCGCGTTGCCTTTATAAAATTTGGATAAGTCTGGGCTTCTGCTCCAGTGGTGGTTTTTCCAAATAACAACTATGACATGTTAATTGGTGCGGCATTTATGAGGAAATTTGGTGTTGTGATAAATATGATGGAGGAAACTATTAATATTTTAGGACAACAGATCCCCATATATTTTACCTCTTGTGGAATTCCAACAGATCCGGTCAACTTTAGTCAAATCAATTTAGTGTACAACAACGGAGTGATTCCTGTTTGTTATTGATGAATGAAGCGGTGAACCAGGGCCCTCCCCAACCAGATTTATGAGTACAAAGGGATCCCTCTTTGGGAAAAGAGCACTTTGAGCTTACCGTCTGGACACAAGTGCATAGTAGGGACTGAGCTTAAAATTGATGTCCCTAAAGGGCTTTATGGGGAAATTATGGTGCCTCACCAGCACTCATAGCTTGAATCACATGTGGCTCCAGGGCTACTGCTGCCTGGGAATGGGTGGTGAAGGTGCTGCTAGCGAATTTACAGAAGGATACAATAACAATCCAGCAGCACCAAGTGGTGGCTTACCTACACTTAGTTCCTATATTGGAAGTTTGCCATATTTACAATTTTGGCTCATGGAAGGATCTTAGACTACCAACAAGCTCATTGTTCAGTGTATTGACAGTGGTTCTGTAGGAAGCACTTACTGGATTATCGGTGGAACAGCAAGATAAGGCTATGGCGTTATTTGAAAAGTATTGAGATATTTTTGCACATGACAATCATGATTTGGGGTGTGCTCAAGGGGTGATACATCAGATAGATATGGGGGATCACCCTCCCATTTAATCACGACCTATCAGATGATCAAAAATGGCAGAAGAGGTTGTCTCTGACGAGGTAGATAAACTTATCGTGCAAGGGATTCTAGAGCCATCAAACAGTCCGTGGGCGTCGCCTGTTCTCATTGTAAAGAAGAAGGATGGCAAGAATCAAGTGGTTATTGACTATTGTAAACTCAATAATGTAACAAAGAAGGATTCTTACCCTCTTTCGGGGATTAAATGATGCGTTAGACTGATTGGGCGGGGCAAATTATTTATCCACCATGAATATTATCTTGGGGTACTGGCAGATTGATTTGCCATCAGCAGAATTGGAGAAATGTGCTATCATCAGTTTAAGAGGGTTATTTCAGCTGACTCTCATGCCACAAGGGTTGTGCAACGCCCCAGCTACGTTCCAGCGTGCCATGGATACGATTTTAGGTGATTTGAAGCTGTCCTGCATCTTAGTTTACCTCAATGATATCAATTCATTCTCACAGATGCTTACAGAGCACCTTGCCCACTTGGAACAAGTGTTCCATCGCCTCGCTACTGCTAATATCAAAAAAGCCTCAGAAGTGCCATTTCTCTAAAGAACAATTAGAATACCTTAGGTTTGTCTTGGATTCAAATGGGCTTAAACTGCAGCTGGCTAAGGTGGAAGTGATAGCAAGATGACTCGCTCAGGTAATACGTGGGATATTCAAGTGTTTCTGGGGATGGTCAGGTATTACTGACAGTTCATTCCCAATTTCAGTTGCATTGGGGCCCCACTTTTTGAGTTGTTAAAGAAAAAAGCTTCTTTCAATTGGATGTAACAATGCTAGAACGCTTTTGACGTGTTGCAAATCTCACTAGCAAGTGCACCCATTTTGCAATATCCCAACTTCAACAAACAGTTCATAGTGCAAACGGACGCATCCTTCTCCACTATAGAGGCAGTATTATCCCAGAAGGACGATGATGGCGTGGAGCATACTGTCACATTTTGTAGTCAAAGCTTGAAATGTCATGAACGAAACTACACTGTGACCAAGCATGAGTGTTTAGCGGTGATCTACGCTTACAAACAGTTTCAGGTATATCTACATGGGGTAAGATTCCAAGTAGTGACGGACCATGCTTCTTTGCTCTGGATGCAGAATCTGCGTGAACTAGAAGGTTGGCTTGCACATTGGGCACTGAAACTCCAGGCGTACAATTTTAAGATTATACACCATCTGGGAGCAAAACATCAAAATGCAGATTGTCTTTCCCAGCTGCCAACGGTTTCTATCACGGCAAATTTAGCTGAAATAATGTACAAGAGGATGATGTCAAACAAATACCAGAATGAGCTGCTACAGGTGATCAAGGTATTAGATGGGCTCAGGAAGGATACTTTTCTATGTGAGGGGGAACTATATAAGCAGATCAGAGACTTGACGCTGAGTTTACCTAAACCTTTGGCTAGACCCGCGATTATTATGGATGCTCATTGGGCTGTAGGACATGGAGATTGTGGAAAACGCTGAAGTTTTTGTGACCCTATTACTACTGGGAGAGCATGCATTAAGATGTGTTGGAAACGGTTAGTTGTTGCCATCAGTGTCAAGTGGAAAAGCCATTCCACAAGAAGACTACATACCAGCTGGTTAAACCCCAGTTCGCCTGAAACACCCTTTCCATTGATGTAGTGGGACCTCTGAAAACTAGCTCCAATTGATCCAAGTATAAAATCGTTTTGTCATTTCTCATTTGACTCGATGGGTGGAGACCAGGGCCATTAATGACTTGGGCGCGGTCACCACCGCCAAGTTTATTATGGAGTGTGTTATACAGTGACATGGCTGCCTGCAGTTCATTCTAATGGACAACGGAACCAATCTCACTTTGCACATCCTGCCTAAGTTGAACGAGTTGATGGCAACCTGCAGCTTTTGACCACCCCCTATCACCCAGAATCAAATGGAATGGTGGAACAGGTCAATGGAACCCTAGGGAACATACTCCATAAACTTGGCAAAGGATTGTATCTTGGAATGGAGCCTCCTTCTACCTACAGCTGTGTTTGCGTATAAATCTGCTATCATTCGTCCACTGGTAAAAGCCCTTTCTAACTGCTGTATGGCTGACATCCAGCTCTGCCCACCTTGATTTACTTGTGTGTAGAGGACACTGGTGGTGTGGACCCTCAGCAATATTTGAAGACTCTTATGGATACATTGATCAAGCTGCAAATGGAAGCCTACTCTACCAGTTTGGCCAAGAAGATTCATGACCAGGCATCTGATCAGAAGAGATGGAGCAGACTTCCGCTGTTCACTGTAGGAGACCATGTCTTATTCCAAGACCTGCATGGATTTGGGTGGAAAAACAAGATCTCCAACATCTGGGCTGGGCCATTCAAGATAATTGAGAAGACTGGCATGGATGTCTACACTATTTTGGAATTTGTGGCGGGTCAGATTATCAACCAAGTTCATGTAAAGTTCTTTCAAGCATATAAACAGTAAGAGCCTATCATCTAGTCAAAGGGGGGGGTAATGTCAGAAAGTTGATATGAATGGACAATATGCTACTCATACCGGTGGATCAGAGGGGAATTGAGATGAGTCTCGAGATTGATAGAAAAGGTATATGGATAATAATTGATTGAAATTTCAACCATTCAGCAAATCGAGGGGAATTACACCAAGATTTGATATAAATGAGAGCTTCTAAAAAGGGAAGCTGAATAGAAGACTACCAAGCTGAGGATGCATATGGCTTGGGGAACCAATATATAAAGAGTCATATGGAGGATTGAAGAGGAGGTCTTTTCCCGTAATTAGGTGATCATAGATAAGTCTGCGATTAGTATAAAATAATAAAGGTTGAATTAAGGGGCAATTGCTCCAATACAGTTTATTGAGTTTGATTAAAGTCGGAAATCTTCATATCATCCAATTTAGTTGCTCAGTGGCTAATACCTGTGCAAACTGACTTGGCGGAATTAAAGCTTTACGCCAAGAGTTAACACTGACCAAAAATAATAAAGTTCACAGTGCTGGAGCACTACCTCATGGTTGGGATTTAAAGCTATGGGGAACTTCACTCCTTTGAAATGCAACGTTTCACGCTTATGCCAGAGCTGTTCATGGGTAAAGCAATTGCAGTGATCACCCCATCCACAATCATTGTGGAAGACTTAACCCAAATTCCCCATAACACAGTTGTAAATATTGATGGTCAGGAATCTCGCCCATTTGGCATTATGGTGGATAGCGCACCCACTATCTGCACCTTTTGTCATGCTTTTGGCCATAAGGCACACACCTGCCCTTCCAGAGAGGGCACCAATCAAAACAAAATCCTCCCTGAAGCAATGGAAAGCGCCACTCCCATTATGAACTGGCTATTGACACCAACGCCGACTTACCATGGGGCGCACAGGGGTGTTACATTCAGGTAAAATCTGTGTCCTCACAAGAGTGCAAAAAGGCCAAACAGGGCCGCAGAGTAGCGTCCAAGGCAGCGGTGTTGGCAGCATATGTGATCCTGCCTGCCCAGAACCAAGATGACATTGAGTTATTTGCAGCAGAAGCGGCTCATAAATCTGCTCATTAATCATATTGGGCCCACCAACCTGCAGACCAGATGTATGAGTCAGATTCACCTGAGCAAAATTACCAAGCAAAGATCAAAAATGATTCTCTAAATCCTTTCCCACCGAGTTTTTGCTGACATTTGATGGTGCACTGCAGGAGCACACCGTTTTGAGAGCTTATAATAAATCAATAAACCCCAAACCTGACAATAAACCCACAGCAAAAGCAATCCCTAAGGACTGGTACTCAGTAGCACAAAAAAATGTAGTGCCAAAGAATAGCGTGCTGCAAAAGAAGTGGAAGAAGGGCAAGGGGGCCCTTCTTATTGCACCTAAGGTGCAATGGGGAGCCTTCACAATAAAATTGTTGAACATTTCTGGACTCAAGGCCTCGCCGTCCAGGGCTAGGAAACTGAGTTTTTTAAAAAAATAATTTACCTGTGGACATCCTGGCCATTTAGGAATCCCACTGTCCACATGATGCCGAGGACACATGGGCAACCATGCTTCACCCCTCCCTTTCTTTTTTGTTGCTGAACTGTGGGGTGCTTATACATGCAACCCATAGTTTTCAATTTATTTCTAAAAATTTGTACCTCAATGGACATGTGCTGGTCATGTCCTTTTCATGGGACAATGAAGTGCACGCTATTGTTAATATATACGCCCCAACCTGTGCGCGGGCTTGCCAGGAATTCCTCTCAGCTGTAAATTCCCTTTCACTTTCTCCAGATCCATTTGAGGTGGGTGACATGAACTGCTGGGCCAACCCAGTCACTGACTGATGACCTTCACCGCCTACCCCCCACAGGGGCACATTGAACTACGCGCTCTAAAAGACACTTTAGGGCTTTATTGATACACTCCCCAAACATGCACCACTGATCCCCAACATGTCCCGTCCCCATGTGCACAACAATCAGCTGAGGTCTATGTCCCGCATTGAGCTTAAACTTGCCCTGTTAAACTTTTGTTCCCAGATTTCACACATTACAATGACAAAAATCGATTTCTCCAACCAAAGGATAGTATCAATTTCCTTCACTTTATCAATACCAGCGGCACAGGTGCCCAAGTGGTGCAAACTTTTTCCGTCCAAGATCACGTCGCCCAGATTTTTGGGTGGATACCAAAAACTTTGACACCAGAGTTTACTACACCATTTTGTGCAGACCCAATTTCTACCTGGTTAACCTTCAAAGCAAACTCTTTTTGTCAGAACTGCCACCTCTCATTGCGTTGCTCACGGGCTGCCTTGGCAGTCATTATGCACACGCTTGCAGAAGTGGACCACCTGGAGCCTAATGTCATTGCTGCAGGCTACAGGCTTGGGGTTGCAAGTGGGCAGAAGTGTCTGCTTGTCTCAACGCACTGGTAAGACAACACAAGCATCGCATTTGTGTTCAGTTCAAAGTAAAATGTATAGTGGCGGGTGACACATGCTCTTGTCTATTTTTTCCAAACTTCTTTGCGCCGCAACAGAGCTTGTCCTGCACACAGGTGAGTCGTCTGGATTACTTTATCACAGAAACTCCAGCTGAAGTGGAAATCAAAGTTCAAAACTATTACTCCAAATTGTATCAAACTGATCCAGTTGAACCGGTGAAATTGATGAGTTTCTTGATGGTGCACATATCTGCACTGTTTCCAATTACCTGGAGTTGATGAATTTAATCACTCAGGACAAACTCTGGTATGCAATTAGCATTGCACCTCACAGGAAATGCCCATGTCCAGATGGGATCCTATATGAGTTCTTAAAAGAGATATTTTTTTTAGTACTAGATGGTCCTAACCTGAGGGGGGGACTCATCGATGTCTTAAAAGAGATATTTTAATTATTTCTCCTCTTTGTTGCTGGCCTTAATGAACCAGTGTCTGTTAGAAACGCGCTTCCTTTCTGGGGGCCAGGAGGAATACACGATAACGCTGTATAAGAAAGGGGATAAGCTGGACTTGGCCAACTAGCGCCCCATAACACTTACTAACATGGCTACAAATTATTTACTAAAATTATGGCTAACCGCCAATAAGAAGTTGCCTCTGATGTGATCTCCTCTAAACAATTTGGTTTTATCCCCAAGCGGTCAATATGGGACATTTTACACACTGTAGCCAATGTCTGCCAATCCACGGCTACTGAGGCGCTTGTGTTCTTAGACCAGCAGAAATCTTATGATAGGGTCAACTGGGACTAACTCAAAGCCTGCCTCAAGTTTCACCTCCCCCACTGGTTCATAGATTGGGTGATGTTGCTTACGGAATCCACCACAATGGCTGTGCGTAGCACTGGTTTCCTCACTGATTTGGTTCACCCTCAAAGGGGTCTCCGCCAAGGGGACCTTTTAAGCCCACTCTTGTACAACTTCAGCCTCAACCCACTGTTACGCAATGTGAATGCCCACCTTGCTGGTGTCCATGTGCAAGGCCAATCATCAGTTAAGATGCTAGCATTTGCTGACAATTGTGTGGTTGAGGTGTCTAATAACCAAGATGCATGCGCACTGGAGACAACTATATAAAATTACTACAGGGTCAGTAATGCCGCACTGAACGCCTCCAAAACCGAAATCATTCTCCTCAGCTGTACCATGCCTGATGGTCACCAGCACCATGCTACCTACCTGCTTCAGCAGCTAGCTCACAGGTTTGCTTGCCCCAGCCATCCCATACCGCCCCGCTTGTGCTCCCTTTCATTCCAAGGCCCAATGCTGGTCCAATGCGCCATTTAGGAGTGTGGCTAGAGGCGGGTGGGTACACCTTGTTGGTAATGGAGCACCACATCCTCAACAATGTCACAATGAGCATCGCTTCCCTAATAGCCCACTAGAATACCCTTCCAGGCTGGGTTGGCTTGCCAACTCTATGCTCCTGTCCAAAGTCTGGTTTGTGGATCACGCCATCGCCTTTTCCCAATCTTTTTTTCAACTCTTTGTACGCCCTACTTTAGGGGTGTCTTTGGTTAGGCCGCCCTCCCCCTGTGCGCCTGGAAATCATGTTTGGCCCTCGACATAGTGGAGGTATGGGCCTGCTCAATTTTGAGGCACATGCTGCCAAAATACTTGGCACTTGGGTCACTACGGTCACCAATCCCAAACTCTTAGCCCAACACTGGTCATGCGCAGCCACTCCAAATTTTCCTGCGCCCTTGGCCTCCGCAATCTTATCCACCCCCATTCTCTGTTAGACTATCTGGCCTCTCATCCCTCTGCCACGGGCCTGCATGAGATGTTGACCCACTTTAAACGCATTCTCATCTCCATGCGGAGTGCTGAGTGGAGAATAAGCATCAGTGGACACACCGTTCAGAGGGGTCACCCTACTCCCCAATTTAAACAAGAAGTCTGTGGGCAAGTCTTTTTTAAACAACCTGGTACCCCAACGTCCCCACCTCATTGCCCGTGTGGACTATCTTGACAATATCAAGATCCTGTACTCTTTAGAACCCAGAAGGACATTTGGCAGTACACACTCCATCCACTTTTACAATTCCAAATTCGTGCCCATGTGTGAAGATGCCTGAGAAAAGTGTACCGCACTGTGGAGTGGTCCAATGCCTCTCAATCCTCATGCATTGTGTGTGGTCAATACAGGTAACTAGTACACTACTTGGAAGATTGCCCGCCATCACAGGCAATCTGGCGGAATGTTATGCGCCTCTTTTGACAGGAGCGTGAGCAGGCTTTCATCATGTCTAGAAACATCTTTGCTTTTTCCATGACCTCCATTATCCACTCTTCGCTCCACGCCTTAATTGTTGCAATAGCGCTATGGATAATCCACACCATTGTCCTTGATGCACTATCTGGCTCTATCCCAACCCTCCATGAGCTGTGCGCCACTTCCACTCCCACCTCATGGACCACTTTCAAGCAGGTTGTTTGGCCACCTGCCATCCTGCCAACGTCAGTTGGTGTCATCCTGGTTAACATCTGGTTCCTCCCATTGGACCATTTACTTTATTTATGTTCAGTTTCAGCCCAGGCCTCCCCTGTCACTCCCCTCTTCCTTCCACTGGCAGTCCCACTGGCAACAGGAGGTAACCTTGGCTCCTCTGGGGTGCCCCTAGTTTTACTTGGTGTTTTGTAGTTAGAGTTTATCAGAAGTGTCCGTCCCATGGTCAGCCTTTTTTTAGCACTAGTGGTGATCAACCCAAAAAGAAGGAGCCGCCACGCATCTTTATTTGTAAATGGGGAAAACAAAGGGATTGTTAGAAAGAAATAAAAATTCCTAATATGGCACCTCAGCTAACAGCCTAGGAAGCCATATCAGAAGGTGAGGAAGCTTTGGGGAAACTTTTGTCTGGCGCCCACTTTAGCTGGCAGACCATGGTAGACAACATAGGGGTTGGGGCATCATCAGCATGCGGCATAAGGAGGTAGAGCTGGGGGTTATCTTTGTTAATATTGCCAGCGGTACCCCCACAATCAGCCTTTGACAGAATGAAATATAATTTAAAAGCATATTTAAAATATGATACTTTAAATACTGATTTAGTTTTATCACATACAAGTATTAGTATTTATCTAAATGAAAAGTTATGAGTATTATATCTTAATAATTTTTCATATTAAAAGAATAAATTTTGTACTATAAAAGGGGTAATAGATTTTAAGATTAAAAAAGGAATTATAGAATATTAGATACTATAATCAAAACCACAGACTGAATCTAGTACTTGATAAAAATATGCAACTGTATTGTAACATAATTTTTTGTAGATTAAAACTTTTTAATTATATAATTTATTCTAAGTAGAGGGTACACGTATCTGATTTTGACACTGATTTTTAGTTGTCCCTTTCATAGCTTCTATTGAAAAGTTGCTTAAAAATCAAGTTTTAGTGTGACACCTATTTTCAAATTGAAAAGCATATCAGCTTACAAGTTATGGCTATCAAGTATAACATAGGGGACATGCTTTTGAACTTCAGTGTCATAGGTGGTGACCTTTTTTGGCGTTGAACACCCATAGGATCTAGGTGCATAAGATCAAGGATAACGCCAAAAGCTCTTGTAAACCATTTTGGATCTTTCCAATGCTATAACAAAAAACTAAAAAACTTTGATGATAAAGACTTTAACAAATTTTGATATGTACAAAATCCTAAAAATCTCTTAACACCTCTAATTATAGGGTAACTGAAAATGACGATGTTATATTTTGGTGCTTGACTTAAATAATAAACATATTAGGTAACTATCATTTCTTGTAGATTACCTCATTTTGTAAAATAATTGTAAAATTAAATTTACTAACAATTTTGATATATTAGTTACCTCAAACCCCATTATTTATGCTCTATATTTTATTGAAATTTTTCTCAATTAGTGACAAGAAACTAAGAGTAACGTCATAGAAGTTGATGCCTGGATAAGACTTTAGTTGGGTGCCATAAGTGGGTCTTACAAAACAACATAATTGATTCTTATCTAGAAATACATGCACTACATTATATACTGAGATAAAATATTGGTGCAATTCTAATAAATTGACATAAAGCACCTTTATAAATTCACAATAATTGGACACAACATAGTGCTATGATAGAGATCTCCAACTTTCCACTTCCAAGTATGTCAGTAATGATATCTGTAAATATTTCCTCTATTATTTTGTAAATATAAAGACAAGATGTAGCTCAACTCTACCTCAGTTTGGTCAATTAAGCGTTTTTATAGTGCTGTTATTGCACCCAATTTTATCCTTATTATATTAGCATCTTGTGGAAATTCAGGCTTAAATGATTGCTACTTTTGTATGCCATAATAAGGCTATTATGGCTTGGGGAAATATTATCATAATTACGACCATAACCTTCAGAGGGTTGGCATGTTATAAAAAACTATCACTAATAGATGAATATGGCCAATATATGCCCACAAGGTATAAAATACCAGCGCTTGACCATAAAAAAGATCATAATGTTTATCCTATGTACCTCTTGTATTTAATTCTTTTAATCAGTTATTAAATTTAAAAAGGATAGTTTTTCCCAATAAACAGTATTTATAATTGATTAAACTTTTAAAATAGGCAATTAAATTTTGCTTGCCTACCTTGAGGAATTAAACAAACTTGATAGAAGGAAGTCCTTTTATACAGAAATAGAAAATATTGGTTTTTTGTTAGTTGCCTTGTGAACTCAATGATGTAATGTATTGGAGACACTCAGCTATTAGTTGGATTTTCTTAGAGCAACTGTCTTTTCAGTTATGACGGGTGTTTTATTGTAAGCGAGTTTATCCTCAATATTTCTTATAAAGTAATAGAGTTAAGCACCATCAATTGTAAAAACTTAAATTTTGGTGATTACTTAACCATTAAACTAAAAGTATGGAATATATATAGATCACCTTCCAAAATTTTTCCAAAAGTAAAGCAATAATAAAATGAAAACTAGTGAAGTGTAGTACATTGAGTACACTATATCTAACTGCTTTGATGACAAGGAGTATAACTCATATTCTCTAAAAATAATCCCAGCTTGGGAAGGGCCCATAGTGCCATTAATACCAATGAAGTTTACTAAGCCAACTCAAAGAAATGTTGGACATGATATCTAAGGATTCAATATCTTCTTATCACAAAGCAATGCAAACTTTGGTCTTTTTTTATCACCTTAAATACAAAGCATTAAAAAGGGACATCTATCAAAAAGGCACGAAGCAACCATGCCTTCCCTTGGATGAAGACTACAAGGAAACTGGGCCATACATAAGAATTTTTAGATAGCTTGTGGAACCTTTCATAGAGCATGCACAGAAATTTTTTGATCAGCAAAAATCTCAGGCTTACATAAATTAACTATGTAAAAAGGAAGAATAATCATTATGAGCTTGCCTGAAGGATAAGCTCAATACAAATTTTCTGTAAGTTTTAAAGCCCATAGTTGCTGTTGGGGATTAAACTGCAATGGCCAAAAATAATCAAAATTGAGATTTGGTATCATGGTCTAATGAAAATTTAAAAACCCCATTGGAGATATCCGATTCTCAAATAGACTGATGATTGACCCTTCAGAGTTATCAACCTCCTCTGAAGGATGAGGCTAAGCAATCTGAAGGGGATAAACATCCTACAAGAAGTTCGATCTCATCTAATAAGAACCTTATCAGATCTGACCATCACAAGTATATTAATAATAATCAGCAATATTAATCTATTAGAAAAGATCTTACCTCAGTTGAAGCACGAAAATTCGCATGAAGAACTACTAAATCTACCCCTATAAATATCCCTCATTTTTTAACTAATAAAATACCACTTATTTTGTCTCACATAGCTAAATTTTGGTCAATTCTTAACCAAGTTCAGTATTCCAATTGGAGTTTATTATTGCAACAGAACTAATAACTTTGTTGCGCTTGTTTCTATCTTTGTTAGAGTCATGAAACAAATAATTTAATAGCCTTCATAGCGCCTGAATATTGCAATTTCTATCTAAATTCCAATAGTTGCCAATCATGAGAATTCCAGGAGTGCGCACAACTGTATTGATGCACTAGTGAAACAGAAACAATGGCGTCCCAAGAGTAGCTTCACAAGTACCTTAGCAGTCTGGAATATAGAGTGAGTTGGTGCGTGACTTGGACGCCACTGAATCAAATTAAAATTTCACTTAATTACCTATCTTCCATTGTGGACGTTTCATGCAGCAGGAAAACTTGGCAATAAGAAGCATCAGGGAGCTTAGGACAAACGCTCCAAATTTTAGTGCTACAAGTGTGACAAGGTTGCATAATAAAAAATATTAAAGTAATGACAAAATTACCACAGAAGTTAAAGCAAGAATGAAAGTACTTCCTAAATATTACTGAAAACTATAAGACTACGGCCAGTTGTTTCAAATTACAGGCTTTTAACATCGCCCTGACAGCTTTTCTTTCTCGTAACAATCACTTTAGTTACTACAATTTGATTTGAAAAGCAAATTTGGATAATCAAACACAGGAAAGATGGGCGACTTCATTAATAAAAATAATACAACATGGGCGAGCGTCGCGGCGAGTGGTGCACTTAATGGTGCAACTAAGGGCAAGAAACGCCCTGAAGGGGGACCAGGAACCCAATCTGTAAAGAAATCGCAAACTCAGACACCCTCTGGGTTTATGGTACTCACTGTAAAGCACGCGCAATATATGTACATTCAGTTCAACCAACCCTTATCAAAGGTGGAACATGGGATCATACTCTTCCTTGGGGATGATTCACTGCCCTGTGGGAGAAAACATGTGAGGCACAGCCCTCACTTTTCCCTCACGCGGTGTATGTAGCCACCAACAACATGGGCCACGGCTGGATCAATATTGGTTTCAAAACAGCTGATGAAGCTGATGCTGCAGCAAAAGTCTGTGTGGAAATTGCCCTCCCTGAGGGCAAAAAAATTGTGTGCACCGCGTGCACCAGATGGAACAAAGTGAAAACTTTGTTCATCTCTTTTGACTCGCTTCCCACCAACCTTCCTTGTAAGGTAATTGAGGAGGAGCTCCGCAAAGGTCTCGTGGCCTATGGAGAAATTCAGCAACTTGAATTACAGCGATTTTGCCTGATGCCCAACCTGTGCATGGGCAAAGCTATTGCCGTAATCAATCCCTTCCCAGAAGTGGAAGAAGACTTATCCATAATTCCCCACACAGCAGAATTTCACTTCGAAGATGGGGCCAGTCAGCCACATTCTGAGTTACACCAGAACGCGCACCGCCCATTTGCAACCACTGTGGCTCACTGGGCCACAAGGAACACGCATGCCCTGTGAAAGAGAGCTTAATGGAAAATGACTATTGTGAGGAAGCAATGGATGAAGATAATGAAAACTTCGCCAAAATGACTGACGGTCACCACCCATTCTGCTGGGGTGAAGATGGACTATACTTCATCGTGGACCTAGTTACAAGCAAACAACGTAAAGCAGCACAAAAAGCCTGCAATTGAGCAGCGGCTGAAGCGGTGGCACATGAAGAGTCCACCATTAACCCTGGACAAATTCAGGAGGATATTTCAGATATTCACCAAACCAACCAATCAGAACAATATGCCCAGGTTGAAAATTTTCATGGTAACCTGACTGAGTCACAAAGCGACATCAGTCATGCACATATTGAGGAACAATGCAACCGCAATTTGGGTGAAAATGTGGTGCACAATTAACCAAAGTCAAACCTCAATAAATATAAAATCCAATCAACAATCCACATCGAATCAACATGAGAACTGTGTAGGAAAAGTTGTCACAAATGCAAAAAACTGCAATTCCATTGAATCATTGGGTCAGATCAAGGGAACCAACAATGGCAGTGAAAGAGTTGGAGTACAGACGTGGAGCATGGCCAAAATGAACCGTGGTGGGATAGGGCCAGAGGGCCCTCCCAAATGCTCCTGAGGCGCCGAAGGCACCTCAGTGTCAATAGGGATGCTAAACATCGCAGGAGCCAGGGCTCATACGTCCCAAGCCAAAAAGCTGGAATTCCTGTGAAAACCTCTTGTAGACATCTTGGCCATCCAAGAAACCCACTGTCTACAAGGGGAAGAAGCTTTCTGGTCAACCAGGGTCGCACCATCACAATCAGTATGGACGTCTCACTGTGGGGTGATCATCTGAAACAACAAAAAATTTACTATTACAAATTCATCAACACACTTTCATGGTCGAGTCCTGATAGCAACAATCACATGCCAAGAGGAAATAATTTTTATAGCATGTATATATGCACCATGCACTGCAACTGAGAGAAGACAATTTTTGAAAACATTCCTACTCTCATTCTCCCACCAGATACCATTATGATAGGCGATTTCAACTGCTGGGATAACCCCAGTATGGACTGATGGCCTAATCCCAGGGGATACCCACCTGGACACATTGAATTCCGCACAATGAAGGCATCTCCTGGATTACAGGATGCTCTTCCCCCCAGTTCACCACTCCTTCCCCACATGACGCGGCCCAACATACATGAGGGAGCGCTCATATTGATGAGTCGCATTGACCACATCCTTGTCCAGCAATCCCACCAATCAAGAATCTCCAAATTTATAACAAAAAAGATCAATTTTTCTAACCACCGATTAGTTATGGTGCAGTTAGCGCCAACCCAATCCCACACACAGGTGTCGCCTTGGAGAAAGCTTCACCCAGAAAATATAAAATTTCCCAAGATATCTGACTGGGTTGAAAACAAGGCTACAAACCCAGAATTCACAGCACCATTCACTTTGGATCCCATTGGAACATGGGAAAATTTCAAAAAAGATTAAATCAACGGAACCTGACATATTGCATTACATAAGTACACTGCAGACACAGCCACAATCAAGCGTACCTTGACGGAACTAGACCACTTGGAAATAAATACTCTGAGATCTGGCTATAACCCCAACTGGGGACGCAAATGGGCAGAAATTTCTGCCTGACTTAACAATATCATCTTCGAACACCAACACAGAATCAAAGTATCAAATAAAGGTAAGTTCATAAAGGAAGGAAAAACCTGTTCAACATACTTTTTCTGCCAATTCCACTCCCGTGGAAACCAGCCCATGTGCACACAGGTCCACAAGACCAACGGCACCGTGGCAACTGACCCTGAGGAGGTCAAGGCGGAGGTACACTGCTATTACACCGAATTATATTGTGAAATGCCAACAGATTCACAAAAAATTAAAAAATTTATACAAACTGCTGAGATACAAAGTACACCACCAAATTACAATATAATATCCCTTATTAAACGGGAGGAGCTTTGGGAGACAATTCGCGGTGCACCACGTAGGAAATGCCTAGGGCCTGATGGGATACCCTACAAATTTTACAAAAAATATTTTCAACAAATCGCCCCCCTCCTATTGGCGTCTATGAACCAGAGCTTATTGGAAACACGCCTATTACCAGGAGGCCATGAATCCTACGTTATAACCTTGTATAAAAAGGGTGACAAGTTGGACCTGGCCAACTGGCGCCCAATTGCACTCTCCAACACTGACACAAAAATTCTAACAAAAATTTTAGCAGCTAGATTAGGCGCAATTGCATCTGACGTCCTATCACCCAACCAGTTTGGGTTTATTGGGGCATTCAATCTGGAACAACATTCACCCTGTTGCAAACATTTGCCAATCCAAAGCAACTGGTGCCCTGGTCTTCTTGGATCAGGAAAAGGCGTATGACCGGGTTAGCTGGCCATACCTAAAATAATGTCTACATGCCTTCAAACTCCCACCAAGATTCATAAAATGGGCGATGCTCCTAACAGAATCTGCAACCATGGCTGTATGCGTCCCTGGATTCCAAACAAACAAGATTAGACCACACAGAGGGCTCAAACAAGGGGATCCCCTCAGCCCACTGCTATACAATTTTAGCTTTGACCCACTCCTCCAAATAACTGACTCACGTCTCATGGAGATAACTGCACAAGAACAACCAACAGTCAAGATACTGGCCTTTGCAGATGACTGCGTAGCAGGTATAGCAAACAATGAAGATGCCTGACAGCTGGAACGCACTCTAGAGGAATACTCCAAGGTGAGCAATGCATCACTCAACAAAAGGAAGACAGAAATCATCCTCTTAGGCAAATACACAAACAATTGGGCCACAACATCAGAACCTCATACCAACACACGAAGAAAAAAACCCAATCGTCTTACCCTTTGCAACACCTCCCACTACCACTCCTGTCCAACACCTTGGAATCTGGCTAGAATCAGGGGGATATGCTAATGAGACAATGGAAAGTAACCTGTTACAACGGGTATCCAAACGCATCGCCTCCCTCAAGGGAAGAACCTCAGGACTAACAGGACGAGTTACAGTTTCTAACTCGCTCATACTCCCAATACTGTAATACAAGGCCCACGCGATCGCCTTCTCACCTACTTTTATAACCTCAATCCGCGCGCTTATCCAGGGCTGGCTGTGGCCTGGCTCTCACCCTCCTATACGGATGGAAACACTATTTGGCCCACGCTTAAGTGGAGGCATGGGACTAATAGATTTTGAGAGCCACGCCAATCACATCCTAGGTACCTGGATAAAGGAAATCCTTGCTCCAGACCTCCCGCAACAACATTGGTCCAGAGCAGCAAGGACTAACTTTGCACAGGCGCTCAAAATTAACCAACCCACATAGTCCACCCAGACTACTTTCATACTTTGCCAAGCACCCTACTGCAACGGGTCCGCATGGAACCTCCCCTCATTTCAAACATATCCTCCAAACTATCCGCCGTATGGGATGGACCATAGAGAACATGGGTACTATACAGGGAAGGGGATGACCCAGCCCCCAATTCAAATTAAGAAACTCAGAATACACCCTAGAGAGATATGCTCGCAACAACCCCAAGCATAGCTAGGATAGAATACCTAGATATGTTGGACATTCCCTATGATTTAACCACACAGAAGGCAATGTGGAAAATGACTCTTCACCCACTCCTACAGCCGAGGATAAGAGCAAACGCCTGGCGCTGTCTGAGAAGGACCTATAGGATAACGGACCATTCCAGCTCCCTCCACAAAACATGTGCAGTATTTGGAGGGGAGGGATCCCTATATAATCGCCTAGAAACATGCCCCCAACCAAAGCTATATGGCAGGAAGTCGCACGCCTGCTTAAGATCCAAAACGAACAGAAATTCTCAATATCAAAGAGCATCTTCACGCTCCAGATCGAGTCACCAATCCCATCTACCATCTGCTCCCTAATAATACCCATTGCAATGTGGACAATCCACACAATTGCATTAGATGCGTTCAAGGGCACAGTCCCAACCAAACATGGGGTTATTAACAGATTCCATGTCCACTTACTAGAGCACTTCCAAGCCTGGCTCTATGGATATATGAGACCAAGACAAAAAGCGCTCATAGAATCATGGTTCCCACTCTGGTTCCTCCACACAGACCCTTTCCTTCACACCTGCTCCATAGCAGGTGAAACCCCCTCAGAGTAGTGCACCAACCCTCCATACCTGGCAGTCCCGCTGGCAACAGGGGTAACTTGAGTACCCTGGGGTGCCCAATTCTATTCTTGTCAGTTATTTCCTTAGTTTTACATATATTTGGTAATGTCCGTCCCCTGGTCAGCTTACCTTGGTTAAATAACATCGCCCTGACAATTGAGATAGAATCAAAAAACCAGTCGTTGCACAATGCTCTAAAATGAAGAAGAAAGAGGAGATTGGTTCTCTCTTGTCCAAATGGTTGGTGTCCTGAATTAATCAAAGCCAAGTTAATGAGGATTTACTAACTTTGAAAAAGAGAGTTGCAGATGTGAGACTAGCCTTGAGGATGGAATATAAAAATAACGCCCCAAAAATGCCCAAAGTCTTATTTTAAAAATCTCATCAGTCCTGAATTTTGAAAGACATAATCTAGAGGTACAGCACATCACCACAAGGCAGAACCTGGTTCTTCCAAAGACAACAATATTGATTATGAGATGCAAATTCTTAATGTAAGGGCTATTCCAAGAGTATTAGCATCCTTGCCTAAGTCAAACTTCTCCAGTTGCACGCAGAATCCTATATCTCATGTAAACTCTTTATTGTAGTTTAGGATTTTTTAGGCTCCTGGTACTATTTAGGCCTAAACTACAACAAATGGGGTATTGAACCATTAAAGATAATCAAATTAATAACCTTTAAAATTAGAAAGTAGAGGTTTTTATAAGTTTATTAGTTCTTGTGGGGATAAGAAATGAACCACCTTAATAAGTCAATAAAGGGTACTTAAGATGTTGAGGCTCAAAGTTCAGATTGCTTAATAAAATCCAAATTAGGAAATATTGAGTTTTGACCTATTGAATTGGTTGAGACTTGCCTTGAATTTATGGAATGATTGATCGCTAATAGGTAGTACCAATCCATGAGTTAAGGTTTTAATGTATTTTACCCAATCAATTGTGGGAAAATATTTTCACCTTTCAAGGCCCCTCCAACCATATAAGAGGGGCTGGTCTCTGCAGTGTTGGTTGTAATAGACGGGTAGTATGAAGGGGAAGGCCTTCAAAAGGGATCCCCAGATTTAGCTGATGATTCAGAGCAATATGACTGCCCTAACTAGTTTTAATTGCCCGAGTTTTATTAATAGAAGGGTTACCCCAGTTTGCAGGGTTCCACCGAGAAATGACCAGGGTTTTTGGCCAATTTTTTCACTAGGCACCTCCAAGACACTCTTTTCTAAACATCACTTGTAATTTTCTGACATTACCCCCTTTAAGAGTGGTATGGGGAGATTAAGATCGCAAGAACCGTCCATGCACTCAGTTAATAATAACTCCAGAAGCAAGGGATTTGATGGAGTACTCACCCCTTACTTATAGGTGATAACGAAAGGCCCTTCCCAGATGGACCTGAGCTTTTACTTTCTAGGCATGATTTGGTTGTGGTAGTAGAGAACCAAGTCTGCCACTTGGAAGGAAGGGAGGGGTGGCCGGAGCATATTGGCTGCTTGACCCTCTTTTGTGACAGTTTTTGAAAAACAGTCATTGCCTCAGACTGTAACTGGACAACGTGCTGCTCCAACTTTTTCATGGCTTGATCCAGATCATCCTAGCTGAGAAAACATCTTTAGCGAGTAGAGCAGGTACCCCAGTTTCTTGACCATATAATACATGGAATGGTGGCATTCAAGGATTTGGTGGTAACTTATCCAGTAAGCCATGAGGGCACTTGGTAAATACAGATCCCAGTGAAGGGGGTCTGAATTGGCCAATTTCCATAATAAAGAGACTAGGGTCCCGTTGGCTAGTTTCAAAGTAACATTATTTGAGGGGTTATAGGGGGTAGAAAAGAGCTGTTATGTGCTCATGGATGTAGAGAGGATCTTCTCCACTAGAGAGTTGATGTTTTTGCCATTATCACAGAGCAAACTTGGGGGCAACCATGTCGAGCAAAGATATAATGAAGGGGGAAAGTGGAAGTGGCTTTGGTCGTCTGATCTGGGAAAGCCACAGCCTCTACCCATTTTGGTAAAGTGATTAATCCCTACCAAAATGTATCGATTTCCACCCATAGTTTGGGGTAGAGGTCCAATCACATCAAGACTTATTGTGTGGAAAGGCTGTTGAAGGCAAGTAGGTTGCTATTGATACTTGGTTTTAAGCTGGATTGCTTTTTGTATGTCAGACATGCATCCAGGACTTTGAAGAAGGTCTCCATGATTCTCTCCCAATAGTAGCGTTCTTTTACCCACTCATAGGGTTTCCGCACTCTGCTATGCCCTAGGAGGGCATGAGACTTCATGATGAAAGATAATCGCTCAGATGATTGGATTTAGAGTAATTAGTTCACCCCTACTTTTTTGTATAGCTTCCCATCCTCCAATTTAGTGTTATGGGAGTGTCAAGCTAGCATCTTCTGGACAGGTTCATCCTCATCCTCCCAAGCATCAGGGGTCATTAGGAGGTCATGTAGCCGCTCTGCTTCACTATTATCTAAGTAAATAATGGGCAGCCAATTCAACACATCAACATTCATGTGGATCATCTCATCTTGGTGCTCAAAGGTCATATAATAGTGCTTGAGCTTCAAAGACCAGCCTGCAACCGCATAGTGGGATCTTTCATATTCTGTAACCACTTTAGGGAGGCATAGTCAGAAATCACTTTAAACGAGGTCGCATATAGGAAAGGGCGGTAATATTTAACAGTGAGCAAGATGGCAAGCATTCCTTCTCATTGACGAAATAGTTGCGTTCTACCTTTATAAAGCATCCTGCTGAAATATGAGATGGGATGATTAACCCCGTGCTCATCCAGTTGTGCCAAGATAGCTCCAACAGTGTAGTTGGAGGCATCAGTAAACAGCATAGATGGTTTGCTATAGTCAGGGTGGCGTAGTATTGGCCGTCGTTGCAGCAGATTATTTAGCGTTTCAAAGGCAGCCTATTGTTTTGCTCCCCAATGGAAAGGGGTGTTCTAGTTAAAAGTGTAAGAGGGGCTCACTGAGCTGAGCGAAATTAGGGATGAATTGATGGTAGTACCCCATCATGCCCATGAACTCCTGAATATTGCAGAGGGTTTTGGGTGCCAGAATTTGGATATCGCCTCTACCTTATAATAGAGATGCTGGAATCCATCTGAGGAGTTGGCGTGGCCCAGGAAATCCAACTTTTCTGCAAAAATGTGCATTTGGAGGGCTTCAGCTTAATGTGAGAGGCCCGCAAGCGTTGAAAAACTTCCTTTAAATGTAAAGGTGCTCAAAGAACATACTGGAGAAGATGGTGATATCGTCAAGATAGACAAATACACAACTAATTTATAATCCTGCAAGGTATGGTCCATGGATCGATTGACTTTTTCAGGTGCATTGCACAATCCTTGTGATAGTTGGGTAGGTTGGAAGAGACCCTCACTGCAGATGAGTGCATACTTAACTTGGTCTTGTGAAGAAAGGTCCATCTGCCAGTATATACTAGCAAATTCCATGGCGAAGAAGAATTTAGACCCAGAAAGTTGGGCCAGAGCACATCAATTTGGATGATTGGGTAGCAGTCCTCTTAGTGAGGCTATTCAGCCTTCAATAGTCCATAACAACCCAATGACCACCATTCTTCTTTTTATGAGCAATAGTTGAGATAACCAAAGGCTTTGAGAAGGCACCAGTAGCCCAGCGTCCAGTAACTGTTTAAGCTCCGCCCTCATCTGGAGCTCCTCAACTTTTGACTTCTGATAAGGCTTGGATTGAATAGGCTTGGCATCACCAACATCTATGGTGTGGCTCCAGCCTTCATATGCCCATAGTCAGTATCAGATTTGGAGAATATCACTATATGACTCCAGTAAAGAATAAAATTTATTCAGTTCAGAGGTAGTTAGATCATCGGAAATCTGAACGTTGGGCAATGCACAAATCATTTGGTCAGTGGGTAGTCCCATATCTAGCATAGATTACTTTTAATTAACTTGATGGTTGTCCTCAATTGGAATCAACAGGGCCTTTCCAATTTCTTGATGCTTTTTTACAATCATGTCTTTGTTAGTGAGATTCCCCAGAAGGAGATCAATAGTCGCTGGTAAGCAGGGTCTAGGATACCTGGCAATACCTGAGGTTCCAAAGGGCTTATTCCATCAATGCTTGTTAAGTGCAGAAGGCAGTTGCGGGGATTTGCATAGTAATTTTGGTGTCTATCACCTTTTGTTCACCAGCTTTGACTACTACCTCCTCTGACTCATACAAAGGAATGTAATCTGAAGCGTTTAACATAGTCAGGCAGTTTTTTTGTGTTTTTTTTTCCAGATGTGGTATAAGTTTGGGTGAGGGCGGATGAAGGGTACTCAACTACGCATGTATATTCTTCTTATTAGGCTCATCATCTGTAAAGACTAGGGGAACTTAATAATTTAAAAAGAGAGAGAAATCCCTGTTTCATGTTAATGATTCCAACATACTCAATCATGAATTGATTGCCAATGAGTAGGTCGTATGCATTATTGGTTAATGCCACAGTGGGGGCAGCCAGTAGGAGTTTTCCAATTTGTATGGGTAGAGAAGGGTAGGCTCCATTAGCTCGCGTATTGTTAGGCCCTGAAGTTCCAAACTCTTGTGAATAGTCCATGTCAGGCGCTAACTTAATTTCACTGATGTGCTTTGATGAGACCACGTTCTCTGAAGCGCCTGTATCAAGGATGGTTAGAACGCACACCTTATTGATGACAACCTCTACCTTAGTTATTGTGCTAACAAAAGTAGGGGTGAGGGCGAAAACCTCCTTTAAACAGAGATTGGAGGCAAGGCGTTGAGCCATCGCATGGTAATTGTATTTGTTATATTGGAGTGTATGAACCTTCTGGGTGGATCAGATCACTGTCCCAATAAGCAAGGTCAGCATTAATAGCAGCATTGATCACCTTTTAAAACCTCAACAACTGCTGAAGATAGGTTCGTCATGGTATCATGAATATATCAATTCTTTCAGGCCTCAACCTATACGGAACCTGCACTTCCATTGATGCTCCCAAAGCATAATAGCTTGCGTCTTCGCCACCCCCTTCAGACTCGTCATCATAGGGATTGTCAATGCACCTCAACGAGTTAATAAAAAGGGGTCTGAGAAACTGGTTTAATCTCATCACAGGGGAGGAATTTGTCACTCATATCTACCTTTTGACTTTTGAAGGGAGCATCGTAGCTGTACCAACTTTTAAGGGGAGACGTTGTAAGTGTTTTGGCTTTGAATTTTGCCTTAGAAGTGACCGAATTGGGTTGCCCCATGACTGCAGGTTTTGAACTAGGGGCAGCCTGAGTTGAGGCTGAGGGGGATTGAGGCAGCGGCTTAGATGGATGTGATACTTTATCCACCTTAGTAGACTTTTTGGCAAGAGGGGAACCAGGAAAAGTGATAACTGACTTCACCGGCTGAGCTTTTGAACCTAAAGCTGAAGGGGAGCGCTGCCCCATAACTGCCAATGTTTCCCGGCTATCCTCACATGGGAGGAGTATTTTGTTGTTGCAACTCTGCAGCAGCTTATAAGTCCTGGGGACCAGCCCATGCAACTGGATAGGGATCAACACCCCTTCCGGACAAAAAGGGGTCACAAGACTCCAGTGGACCCTCTGTCACAGCTGAGCGACCTAGCCCATGTGATATATGAGCGCTGGGTGACTGCCTTACCCCCAAAGATACCCCATTCCAACATCTTCCCCCCTCATCAACCCTGGTAAGTTTGATAGAAGGAGTCTGCAGGGACATTGCTTACACTAGGGGGCATGGACAGGCCCCTGGGAACACCCACTCCCCAGGTAAACTATATCAGAATTTTGGGGAAACAGCATTTCCCAACATTGGATCCTGGCCTGCAAATTCTGGACTGGGGGAGCCAGTACAGACTGGCCTGCACAGGAAACCAGATCAGGGTACAGCTCAAATCTCAAATCAGGTCCCAAATGACTCGGACCATCTGCCCTGATGCTCCAAAATGGATCCAGGGAGTTCAGAGCACATGAGTAGTCTAATTGAAAGGATTGGTTCAAGTCGCAAACAATCCAATCCAATGGCCCCTGCCTTCTGGGATAAATCCGGAACACCTGAACCTTACAAACATGCCGACTTGGATGACCAGGACCCAGATCAGTAGTATTGACTTGGTTTGGCCCCAGAAATCCAAAAAATTTGCAAAAGTTTTCTTGACTTTTGCCAAAATCTGAAGCATCATTCTACCCCCTCTAAGCCGGCCAACCAAACCCCAAATGGACAATCCCATAATACCTTCCCCACACATTTTGCCCAGTTCTTAAGGCAACTGCCCTGGCCAGGGGCAGTTGTTGGTTCATCATTTTATCTTTTGATTAATAAAATTTGAATTTCCCATATAGCTTGCCATGGCCTCCATCTGCCTTTTTTATTTTCTAAAAATTCCGCCAATTGATCCGATGAAGCACACCGTTGCCCAAATTCTCCTGCCAATGTTTGCTGACTGGGTTATCCAGTCACTCAATCTGCTACAATGTAGCGGATTGTAAATGCTATAATTCGCCTCGTCTCCAACAATGAACCCGCTGTTTTTTCATTACTGCATGTCCATTTTAATGGAATCCCTTCCACCTGTTCAGTTACTGAGTTCTCTAAAAATGCCTGTCAGGCAAACAGCAAGTAAAATTTGGACCGGCATGCCAGCCTGAGTGCTGAAGCACCCAAACGGCAAACCAGAATGCTAGAGGCACTGTTGCTAGTATAACAGTTATGGAACTAAGAAGGGGTTCCTCTAATAATTGCATATGATCCACAATTGCATATAGCACCTAATGAAATACCAGATGAACATGGTCATAAGCCCTGAGGGGTGTTGGAATGCCAGCAGAAAAGGCGGTTTGGTTTTTAACATAAACAACTAAGATTGAGGAAAGGATTTTTTATTGGAAAAATAAGGAAGAAAAGTGACCAACAATTTTCTCAATGCAAGGCAACTGATTAAATAGTGTTCAATTGTGGGGAGTCCAAACAGGGAACAGGTCCCTCAAATTCACCTAACTGGCGAATTTTTTGGGGAATGGAGCAGATAATTTTAATTGGAACCAACATCAAAGGATTCAGTGGCAGGCCAAGTTGTTGTCAGTTTGGCCTTAAACGCCTGAACTGAGGCTCAACTGCGTTTCTGTCATTTAGAATGATGGCGTCTGGCCTGACAAGCAATGGGAAATCCCCAGGGCCACCCCATGTAGGGGAGGTCCCAATTGGTTGGAAATGGGTTTGGGATGCCCAAACCGCCCATGCCTGGTTTCTGGGCCGTTAATTTGGTCAAATGAGTTCTGCCAGATGCAACTCTCAATTTGATGGATTGGGGTTTTGAACTGTTGGTGATGGTTTCCATAGATACCATCTGCACTTTGGGGATTATCCCCGACAATTTTGGGAGAAGGTTGGAATTGATGATCATATTGGTGACTGAGTCAAAACTGTCTGCAATTCTGGCTGATAATTTGATATTTGTCCCTTTTTTGGCATACATTTTTTCTTTGTCCAGCTTTGATCCCATTGGTCTTAGACCTCTTAACATTAATTTAATGATCTCAGAGCAGATTTCCTTAACCTGGCTGACCAGTTTGACCAAGGTGAGTGAGGGTACTGGGGGAGGAATCCAAAGAGGGAGAGCTGTTACCCAGCGCTCATCTACCACGTGGGTGAGATCTCTCTGGGTGATGAGGGGTACAGCTGCCCTCTTTGGCCCCTTTTTATACAGAAATGGAAAGAGCGATCAATCTACGCGCAGGGGACGTTCCCCTGGACTTACACTGCCCCCTGGCTAGAGCAGCACCAAGGAGCCCCCACCCCGCCACTCATGGACTTAGCATCCATAACTGCCTCAGTCACCAATGGCTAAGCCTGCCTGTGGGACCTGGAGTGCCCCCTCCAGGGGAAGCTCAGTCCCAACCCCCCTCATGGGTCACACTCTACCTCTGCTCTCACTTCCAACCACGTGGCGACCTCTGTGCCATCCCTCGCTGGTGCACAAGCCCCCACTCAAATCTGAAGGCCAGCAACCAGAAACCCTGGAGGAGTCATCATCCTCCCTGCTATCCCACCCTTGGGGGTTGCCCCCACAATACTCATGGTTTCCCCAAAGCAACCATCTGGTTTGCCTTGGGGGCCTTCAGTACATTACTGAACTTTTACTTTCCTCATGTCTTCAATAGAGCCCCGCTCTTATTAGTCACTCAGACCGCTATGCCCTTGGCATTCTGGGCCCCTCCTCTGGGCGCTTGCGCACCCTGACTGGGAGCCCAGTCTAGTTCTTATTAGCTGAACCTGTGACATAATGAACCAACCACTGTTATTGGCCTTCTCCACCCTCCTCAATGGCATGGGCGAAGCGTTGGCCTACGCCCTCACTCTGAACATGCTCTCCCTCTGTGACATGGCCTTCTCCTTCTGGTCAGTGGCCTCGTTCATCTGGTCCTGCCGTCAGGCTTTGCTGAATTGGTCCCTACCCACCGAGCTCCAGTGGCAAGTGCCACTCCATCATTTAATGTGATAGGGTTGAGGGTTCCCCTATCCCTTCTAATGAGGTGGCCGATCAAATCCTGGGTGTCCTGGCAGAGCTCCAGGTGAGCCTTACTGCCAATGGTGGGAAATTCCCGCTTCCCTATGATGCACAGCAGAGCGTGGCTCTCATCGATGCCCTGGATGGGGATGCCCGTCATTGGGTCAGGGAAGTGCTCCGCTCTGCTGCCAAGTCAGGCAACCCCACCCCCTTGTTGACATTGGTCACTTCGGCAGTCCAGGTCCCTGAGTCAAGACTGGCGTGCCTCCTCCATCTGTTTACCTTGGGACAGACAGCCATGGACCTACCCTCCCTGATCAAGGCCTTCGCAGTCCTGGCTCCCACTGTACCCATCCCTGCTGAAATTTCCATCTCCACATTCTGCGCTGCCTTGGACCCCCGCGGTGGCCCACACAGCTTGGGACTCACTCCCTGGATCCTTAGAAGTTGTGTTCTCTGTGGCCCATGCAATTGGGGCCAGGCCCTTTCACACCCCCACGTGTCCCATAACCACCCCAAGGTACCCCATACCACACCTCCCCCTGCCAGCGGTCACAGCCAAGGGAAGCGCCCCCCTGGGCTTGGTGCCATTTGCTCCCCTCAGTGGTCACCTCAGGTACCTTCCCCAGGGGAACCCCTGCCTATAGCACCACCTGCCCCCAGCCCAGATCAGGAGGCTGGGTCGTTGGACCCCAGCGTTCAGAGTCTGCTTGGTTTGGCGCTATTGTTCCCCTGGGTGACCCCACCACCCCCTGAAGAGAGTGGAGCGGGTGTATGCATTAACCCTCGACTACCCATTGGGACAAGGAAGTAGCAGAGAACCCTCATCAGCTGCACTCCACCCTTGTGCCTCTGGGCCATTCTCTCTTGATGATGGGTCACGCCCCCTCCTCGGTTGCCCTTTCTCTTGCTCATCCTAATAAAGAGGATCAAGCATACTTTTTGTTCCCCATTTCCTTTCCCTGTGGTTCAGGGGAAATCACAGTGCAAGTCTCCTTGACACCGGTGCAGTGGGTAACTTTATCGCCCTTGGATTGGCACAGTCCTTGGACCTAACGATGGAGGAAGCTTCATCCATCCTGGGTGCCTCATCAGAGTCCATGAAATCCTACCGCATCTGATGCCCATTGCACTTCTCAGTTCATGACTTTGGGTCTACTAACCACTTCTCAGCTGTACAGGATTTGTTCTACCCTGTAATTTTGGGGGTGGGCTGGTGTCACCGCCAACAAGTTCACATTAACCTTGCAACCAACTCCTTATTGTTCACGAACCTCAAGTTGAGTGATGAGTTTCCAATGCTAAAGACCCTTCCCCAGGGCACATCTCTCAGTTTCATCTCCTCATCTTACACCATCCTAGTCGACCTCCCTCCAGACTTTCACCCCTTCCTAGCCCCATAAAAGGGCATCTTTGACATTCACTGACATCTAAGCTCCCCTAACATTCCAAATATGACTTGAAATTACAGCTGACAGTCAATCTAGTTAAAATCAACTGCCCCCTCTACCCCTATACAGAGGAAGAGGATAGGTTTTTGGGCATTTTGCTGGACGAAATGCTAGAAAAGGGGTGGCTCATCAAGAAGTCTTCCCCTGTCACCTCCCTTATAGTTTTTGCTAGGAAAGCAGATGGATCCCTGCGCCCCTGCATCAACTATGGCCACCTCAACAACATTACCATCCCTGACCCATACCCCTTACCCTTAGAGTAGAGCATCGCCCAACCCATTGCCAAGTCTCAAATCTTCTCAAAATGGACTTGGTGATCGCCTTTAATCAGGTGAGGGTGTTTAGGGACAGGAGTGGCTCAAAGCCATCTGCACTCACCAGGGGCTTTTCCAGTTTAGGGTGATGCCGTTTGTCCTGAAGAATGCATCAGCCACCTTCCAGCGCCTCATTGACAATGTTTGGGGGACTTGAGCTTCTCATGTGTGGTGGCCTATGTTGATGACATTTTGGTCCATTCCCCACCCCTGAGCAACACTCCAGGGATCTAGAAGCAGCAGTGGCAGCCCTCCACAAGGCAGGGATATTTGTTAAACCCTCCAAGTGCGAATTCTTCAAGGACGAGGCTACCTTCTTAGGGAATCTTGTCTTGAAGGATGGTTATGTCATCCACTCTGCAAGCTGGAGGCTATTCAGTCTTGGCCTACCTCAACTACACAAAAACAACTTCGCAGCTTTCTTGGAACTGTCACCTTTTTGAATAAAATTTCCACACTCTCGCCCAAATGGCAGCACCCCTGCACTCCTCACCGGAAAACGCCCCTTTTAAATGGTCCCCTAAGTGCCAGCATGCCTTTAAAGCTATCAAGGAGGTTTTTCTCACAAATATCAACCTGTGGCATTCCAATACCTCCCGTGTGTGTCATGGTAGCCCGCAATGCATCGTCAGAGGCAGTGGGTGCGTGCTGATACAGGAGCATGAGGAAGCTGAGCACCCGGTGGCCTATTACTCCCATAGGTTCTCTGCAACAGAGCAAGCGTGGCTGATATATGATAAGGAGCTAGCAGTGGTGGCGTAGTTGCTCACCCACTGGCGATACCTCTTGCAGAGTGCCCAGCACGAAATTACCATTTGGACAAACCATAAGGCATTACTCTACTACCACAAACCCAGAGGCTAGGACATCGGCAAACTCGTTTTTATCAGGACCTCTGTGGGTTACATTTATAAGTATGAATTCAATAAAGGTCCCCTGAACGTTTTACCAGATATGATCAGCTAAAGCCCCTCCCTGTCTCCCAATGGGGGAAGATCCGCTGGACCTTAAAACTGTAGTGCCCCTCCCAAATCCTCTCATTTGGCCCCCCTGATGTATCCTTCGCTGACTTGTACCATGAAACTCCGCTCCTCCTCCATGTCCTCGCTTCCCAAATCTGCTACCCTGAAGGAATTGAGCTTCTTGCTGACTTAGAGTCCATGTGTTGCAAGAAAACTCCATATACATTGCAGGATGGAAAGATATGGTTCCATGATCAGGTTTGGGTTCCCCCTCACTACGCAGCCGTGTTATTGAGGAACATCATGTCCCCCCAAACAGCTGGTCACCCTGGTATCAAAAGTGTGCAGATCTCACAGAGAACCTACAACTGGCCTGAGTCCTCAAAGGACATTCCCACTAGGATCTCTCGATGTGTCACCCGCACCCAGGTGAAATCTGATTGTTCTAGGAAGAAGGGACTGCTACACCCTTTACAGCAGGCTGAGGGGCCATGGACCTCAGTCTCAGTGGACTTCATTGTAGAGCTCCCACCCTCCTGTGGCTCAGATGCAATCATGGTAGTCGTGAACCAATTTACCAAGCTTGCACTCTTCATCATCTTCCTCTTTTCTATTACTGTGATGGAGACCTCAAATTTAGTTGTCAACCATGTCTTTGCCATGTTTGGTCTCCCAAGGAGATAGTGAGTGACAGGGGACCCCAGTTCACAGCCCGGTTCTGGGAAGATTTGCTAACTCTCCTTCACATCGAACCCTGTATATCCACTGCCTACCACCCCCAGTCTGATGGGAAGACTGAGCGGGTGAACCAGGTACTGGAGAAGTACCTGCGCTGCTATGCGATGGCCTCGCAAGGCACCTGGGCCAAGGATCTACCTCTACACAGTTTGCATACAACAACTCCCTCCATTCCTCAACCAGCTTCTCTCCCTTTGAGGCTGCTCTGTGGTATAACCCCTCTTTCCAGATTGGCCCCAACTCTCCTCAGCAGTTCCTACCACCATGGACTGTGTAATCTCACTCTGAGAGACACACAACCTGGTTCACAGGCACTTGACAAAGTCCATTGAGGACTAAAAGAAGTTTGCTGATTGGAAGCGCCTTCTAGGGCATGAGATCAAGGTTGGTTCTCTTGTCATGTTAGATATCCGCAACATCCCTGAAAGCCCCCACCTGTAAGCTTGCAGCCAAATGCTCAGGACGCTTCAAGGTTGAGAAGGATTTAGAAAACGGAGCTTACCACTTGAGACTGCCCACGCAATGAAAGCAGCACAATGTCTTCCACACCTCCCTCCTAACCCCCTTTATGGGGAAAGGCCAACATCCCCAAGGCCAACTGTCATCAGGGAATCCCAGGAAGTGGAGGTGGAGGCCATTTTGCTCTCCTGGAGGTCCCGCTGATCTATTTAGTACTTGGTCGCCTGGAAAGATTACCTTTCATTTGAGAACAGCTGGGTGAACATGCACGATTGTACAAACTGCAAGGAACTGATAGAGGAAGTCCACACCTCCCACCTGACAGCCCCTCGCCCTCCTCAGAATATGCGGCCATCCTGGCCTTAAAGCTACCAAAGCGGCACTAAAAGTTATGCCTTGGTCCATGCCCCTGGGGGTGGAATCCTTCCTGTCAAAAAAGGAAAGGGTAGTGTAAGTCCTAGGGACCAGCCCTTGCAACTTAATAGGGATCAACACCCCCTTCCGGACAAAAAAAGGTCACAAGGCTCCAGTGGACCCTCTGTCACAGCTGAGCGACCTAGACCATGTGATAGATGAGCGCTGGGTGACTGCCTTCCCCCCAAAGATACCCCATTCCCACCTCTTCCCCCTCATCAACCCTGGTAAGTTTTATAAAAGGAGTCTGCAGGGAGATTGCGCACACAAGGGGGCATGGACGGGCCCCTGGCACCACCCACTCCCCAGGTAAACCATATCAGAATTTTGGGGAAACAGCATTTCCAAACATTGGAGCCCATCCTGTAAATTCCAGACTGGGGGAGCCTGTCTGGACTGTCCTGCACTGGAAATCAGATTAGGGTATGGCTTAGATCTCGTATTGAGTCCCAAACAACTCGGACCATCTGCCCCAATGCTCCAAAATGGATCCAGGGAGTTTGGATCACATGAGTAGTCTAATTGAGGGATCGGTTTGAGTCGCAAATAATCCAATCCAAGGGCCCCTGCCTCCTGGGATGAATCTGGAACACCTGAACCATGCGAACAGGCCGACTCAAATGACAGGAACTCAATCAGTAGTATTGACTTGGTTTGGCCCCAGGAATCCAGAAAAATTTGCAAAAGTTTTCTTGACTTTTGCCAAAGTCTGAAGCATCATTCTATCCCCCTCTGAGCCAGCCAACCAAACTTCTTCGCCAAACTCCAAATGGCCAATCCCACAATGCCTTTCCCATGCAATTTGCCCAGTTCTTAAGGCAACTGCCCAGGCTGAGGGCAGTTGTCAGTTCATTCTTTTATCTTTCGCTTGATAAAATTCGAAGCCCCATTTAGCTTGCCACAGCCTCTGTTTGCCTTTTTTATTTCTCTGAAAATTCCACCAATTGATCAAATGAAGCGCGCCATCACCCAAGTTCTCCTGCTTATATTTGTCAACTGGGTTATCCAGTTCCTTGTACCCGCCAAGTGGCAGCAGATCATAAACGCTATGATCTGCATCGCCCCTGTTGACAAAGCCACTGTTTCATTTGTTACCACATGTCTGTTTAACGGAATTCCTTCCATCCAATTAGTTGCCAAGTCCTCTGAAACTGCCCCCTGGTTAGAACAGCCCAGGGTGCCCCCACCCCACCGCTCATGGACTTGGCATCCATAACTGCCTCAGCTGCCAATGGCTTGGAACGCCTGTGGGACCTGGAGTGCTCCCTCCAGGGGAAGCTCATTCCCAACCCCCCTCATGGGTCACACTCTACCTCTGCTCTCACTTCCAACCATGTGGTGGCCTCTGTGCTGTCCCTCGCTGGAGCGCAAGCTCCCCTACTCAAATATGAAGGCCAGCAACCGTGAACCCTGGAGGAGTTGTCATCATCCCTGCCTCTATCACCCTTGGGGGTTGCCCCCAAGGCAACCATCTGGTTTGCCTTGGGGGCCTTCAGTACGTTACTAAAATTTTACTTTCCTCACATCTCCAATGGAGCCCCGCTCTTATTAGTCGCCTGGATCACTATGCCCTTGGCATTCTGGGCCCTCCACTGGGTGCTCGTGCACCCTGACTGGGAGCCCAGTCTAGTTCTTAAAAGCCAAATCCATGACACAGCTGGGTTCCAGTGGGATACAGCCATAGAAGAGGCTATAGGGGTCAGAGATGATTCCCGCTTTGGAGCTCTTTGAAGAAGAAAAAATTTATAAAAGTCAGCCACTGCTAGCAGTGCTTCTTTAATATCTCATACCAATTGCAAGGTGAGCTTGACTGCGAAGATATGCATTACTAAAGAGGGACAAGACGCTAAGCTAGCCATGTAGCAGCAATATCATCATTAAAGGAAGCAGTTTGTCTAGAAACAGAGGTTGAGCTTTGTTATAGAGTTGCTCAACAAATGAGGGGGATCAATTCTCCCTCTTGCAGGCTATGTCACATAAATGACTGTTTTTGCCATTGTAAACTCTGCTTGGAACCAAACTCGTCAATCAGCGCTTTTTTAACCTCCGCCCAGGTGGTAAATTTGGCCAATTAAAAAAATCATAATATCCTGAGCCATCTGACTCAAGCAGGGAAGGATAAAATTAGTTTTTTGAAGGTCAACGCTCCTTCCATTGCAGATACATAAACATAAAAGAAGGAGGCGATACTGCCCTCATCAGGTGTGAACTTGTCTCTGAAAGAAGGTTTAATTGTAATAGGGGAGGGTCCAAGAGGCCTTAGAGGAGTGCTACTCAAGCCTTTTAAGGGAAGACAGAGCACTGGCTAGTTGTTGCTCTAAGACAGCTATCCTTGGTTCCAAGATAGTTGTCATTTTTTAAACAGAATTTTGGTGGTATACAGGGTCCCCTGTAGAGAGCACCACTTGTTGGATTTTAAGATTTTTTAGGCTTGGTGGTGCTATTTAGGCCATAATTCCATCAAATAAAGGATTGTAACCACCAAAGATAATAAAAATAGGTAATATTTAAAAACTAGAAAGTAGAGGTTTTTATAAGTTTTTAGTTCCCGCGGGGATAAGAAATGAACCACCTTAGTAAGTCAATAAAGAGTATTTAAGATGTTGAGGCTCAAAACTCAGATTGCTTAGTAAAATCCAAATTAGGAAATATTGAGTTTTGACCTATTGGATTGGTTGAGACTTGCCTTGAATTTATGGAATGATTGATCGCTAATAGGTAGTACCAATCCATGAGTTAAGGTTTTAATGTATTTTACCCAATCAATTGTGGGAAAATATTTTCACCTTTCAAGGCCCCTCCAACCATATAAGAGGGGCTGGTCTCTGCAGTGTTGGTTGTAATAGACGGGTAGTATGAAGGGAAGGCCTTCAAAAGGGATCCCAAGATTTAGCTGATGATTCAGAGCAATCTGAATTCCCTAACTAGTTTTAATTGCATAAGTTTTATTAATCTAAGGGTTACCTCAATTTGTAGGGTTCCACCAAGAATTGAACAGGGTTTTTGGCCAATTTTTTCACTAGGCACCTCCAAGACACTCTTTTATAAACAAAGGACTTGTAATTGTCTAACACTCTTCATGCCACCTGAATGAGAACAAAGTCTGATTATCTTACCATGGAATTGATCCATGACAACTTTGAACCGTTTTTTTATCAAAATTTACAAAGATGGGAACATTAATGTCTTTTTGAAGCTTTTTTAAAAACGTCTATGAAAGGATCATTAGATCACGTTAAGGAACATAATCTAATCAACTCACTAATCTAGAACAGCTGTGACATACTAATTCTCTATTAAAAAGTTGGATTTCAAATTCTGACGCTTGGAAGGCAGTTTTAGGAATCTAGTTGGCCTGAAATACTTAAATCCTTATAAAACTGAGCTTTTGAACATCAATATTTAGAGCTAATGAGTTTATAAAAGGATTCTAGAATTGACATTGTCTAGCTGCTCATTTACTCTTAGAATAAAATGTTATGCCTAATTTTTCATATTGTTATGTAGCAAGTCATAAAGCCAGAGTGTGATTTGCATCATGACATGATCCCAACTTTTACTCATACCATGAAAATGCATGGGATTGATGACTATTTGCACCACTGAGCAATTATTTTGCGGCACCAAACTGGCAAAATAACCAACAAAGGCTACAGTTCCCACAAAAACTAATAGTAATAGTTCATAGAAAAAAAAAAGGAAGAATGTAAGCCTCTGGCCAATACCCATTATCACCACAGTCTAGCAACATTACTTGCCACCAATGTGGAAAGAAGGGGAAATAAAAAACAAGTGCTATAAATATGTTATAGAAAAAATATGAGTTAACGTCATTAAAAGTCAAAAAAGGAATTTTCTAAGGAAAGCGCAGGTGGAGGAGTGTTGGAATGCTCAAATTACACTAATCATACCAAAACATATCTCAATTATCTAAGCTTTTTGTAGCTAATTGTTAGGAAAAAGACCCTCTATTTTGCATTGTAACCTATGATATACATAAAGTTATGACTGAATCTAAAAAGTTAAAGGCCAAAAGAGGTTTCAGATGTGGTCTGACTAGAAGTGTCCAAACCATATGCGAAACAGATGTTAGACCAAGGGTTAAACCTTGATACCACATTATACAGTGACTTTTCATCCCTAAAACATGTACAAGTAGCAATCCTCATCTAGACCTTAACAGAAAACTCATCACAATATTTTTTATGACTTAAAAATTCACTTAGAGTCAGGCAACCTCAACGCTAATGAAAAAACTATATGTGCCATACTATGAATGTAATTATGCCAATATTTATATAATCATGGTTTGTTCTTAAGCTTTATTTATTGACAGTGAAGTACTTATATTTACTTTGGCACTAAGTTGGTAAAGAGGTTAGTTATGCCACCAGATGTTTCACACATCCAAGAAAATGGCAATGCAGGAGTACATTCTACCAAGGCTTTTAAAATACGGTGTTTTGCTCTTACTAACTAGATCAATAATTATAGCAGTGCCAGCTATTTTTATTCTTTGATAGAACTAAAAGATTCTTACTGTAGCTACTTCATGAGAAGGTTTGGTGTAGTCACCAGTCATAAATATATACCATAACAATTTTTTCAGACTATCCTGCTATTTATACACAAGCGCAAAAGCAGGTTAGTAAAGCTATAGTATGTTCATCAAATTATCATATAGGGAAGTCATTATCTTTATCAAGTATACCAAGTTGAGAATATGCTTTAAGTTGCTATCAACAAAAATTAGCGAAAACAAGGGCATACCACTTTTAAAATATGGTAGAATTGGTGGAGATTCATCAAAAGGTATCATAGGAGGGTTTCCCACTGATGTAACAGAAAGACAATATGAAGATCGTCATTCCTTAAGAAATTGAAATAAAATATAAAATGGAGTCAAATGATCCTGCACACACTAGTTTTATTATAAACTGGCAGAGTCCACTACCAATATTTTTCAAACTTATCATGTAGAATCCGCTACATGTTAGTAATCTAAAAAAGCCCCCTTCTTCTCATCTTTCTCCTTTTCACTTGTCTCTCCAGCCATTCTTCGGCCCATCTGCATTAGCTACTCAGATCCCAATTCCCATCATTATCATCTTACTATTTAGAGTATTGGCTGAATTTTTATTTTTGTTTGAGGTCAAATTGCTTAGCATTGACCCATATTGAATTGTGGTAACTATTAGAGGCCATACCTCGATCTTGATGGATAAATAATGATCCGCCATTAATAATTAAGCTTATCATCCAGTCATATAAATTTTCATACATACCCCCTCCTTGTCTGGACGATAAGTCTTCAGCACCGCTTCTTTAACTGTTCATCTGATGCACTCCATGTTTCAACAACAATTGGCCCCCCCAAACCCCAGCACTTTTTCTTTGAGTTTGGTACACCACATATGTGAGTGACCTTGGCAGAATTCTAATTCCCCAATTTTCGCTTACTCCAGCTCTGAAGGGGTTCCCATGGTAGATGCCATGACCGTCTTGATCAGGGATGAGATCCTTCTAGGCTTCTTTGGTCATTTGACATCCTTGCGCACACCCTTCAGCGATCTTGTGGCACAGTTGCACTGTCATGGGAAGCATAGCAGAGAGCCAATATCCCTAGAAGCAGCCGGCTCCCAGCCTGGATGGATAGTCCACTCCCTCACACAGTCCATATACCGCGCCTTCTCCACCAGATGCTGGATCATCATCCTTTGGTGTAATACTGACTCCCTTCCTCTAATAGCGCACCCTCCACTTCCCCCACCAGTCCCAAAAGGTCCTAAGGAAACTAAGCCACCTATGAAGTGGCGGAAACAAAAAATCGCGACTCCTACACAGAATAAGGCTGAATCCTGCCATAATAGTCAGAGGAGGCGAGCTGATACTAAGGCATCCTGAACAATTTTATTTCTGCCTCACTTTATTATTAAAACTTGGACATATCACTTTTATACATCTAAAGTTAATCATTTTTCTTGAATTTTTCATTTTCATTTTCATTTTCATTTTCATTTTTTATTTATTTATTTATTAATTATTTTCTTTTCTTTCATTTTTTATATTGGTTATAAGCCCAAATGAACTTAGCGTGCACTTGGTTGATAATCTGACCGCTTGTTGGGTCCTTGATTGTATAGGCATCTACACCAGTTTTCTTTACTTTCTCAAAAGGACAATCCAGATACTAGCTAATTTAATCTGCTTCACAAACACATGCTGGTCATGGAAGAGAACACACTTACATATCGCAAGCTGTGGAAGTCCATTATGCTTTACCTTATTGAAGTTGTGATCTTTGATCTTTTCTGCCAGGCCGGTTGAATATGCTTTGGTCTGGAGCTTAATTAGCATGGAAGTCGTAGTAGTTGAATAATGATGCAGATATATTCTGCCATTATCTTCTACACAGGAATAAAGTAGCTCAGGAAGGGCTGGGTGCCTTCCATAAAGCAGCTGTAATGGGATCTTCCCAGTTTCAGAGTTATAGCTTATATTGTAGGTGAAATTGGTGGTGAAGAGGAGCGGACTCCAATCTGACTGTCAATATGCCACTAACTTCCTAAGTATATTCACCAGTGTTCTGTTCACCCTCTTGATCATTTCATTAGACTCAGGGTGGTATGGGGTTGTTAGAGCCCCACAGATGGCCATCAGCTCATTCAATTCAGGGAGAATGTGCGAGGTGAAGTTGGTTCAATTGTTGGTAAGTCTGAATGGGGGCAACCATGCCGTTGAATTATACACTCCATTATAAACTTGGAAACGGTGACCTCCCCAAATCCCTTATCACCCACGCCTCTACCCACCTGGTCAAATGGTCTATTGCTACCAGGACAAAATTGAGCAATTCAAGCCCATCGGTAAGGGTCCCACAACATCAATGGACATCATGTGCCATGCAAGCTGGGGCTTCATTAACTGATAAGAAGTCTTCTGGTGTAATGGCTTATCTATTTGACTTTGGTGCAACAAGAAATCACTTTATGCACATTGAAGTGCATATTCTCCCAATAATATTGTGGCTTTAATAAGTATAGCGTTATATGTAGCCCTCTGTGGCCTACTGCCTTATAGGCACTCAAAATAATGGCCAGTAAATGGAGGGTTTTGGAAAATTTAGCATATTCTCCCTGAATCGTTTATATAATTTTATTTATTTTGGGGAAAGCCGACCAGGGGACGGACATTTCTGATAAGACACAAAGAAAAAAAAACTTAGTAACAGGGGGGCACCCCATAGAAGAAATGCTATCTCCTGTTGCCAGCGGGAACGCCACTACGGGGAGGAGGGGGAACGTGTAAAGGGGCCAGAGCCACGATTGAGCATGTGTGGAGGAAGGGGTCAGAGTTGATGAACCAAACTGGGAACCAGGAGGAGACCAACTGATGGCGATGCGGTGGGAGGTATCCAAACATCCACGCTTGAAAGTGGTCCACTAAGTGGGACTGGAACCGGTGGACAGCTTCTGGGAGGGTGGGGGTGGAGCCTGCAATGGCATACAAGACAATCGTGTGGATGGTCCACATGGCGATTGCAACCACCAGAGCATGGAGGGAGGGTGGAAGAGGGGAGACCATAGATAAAGCAAACATATCCATAGACAGACTGAAGGGATGTGTCTGATCCTGGCAAAGCAGATGTTGCACCTCACGCCATATCACTTTAGAGGTAGGGCACTTCTCCAGGCGGTGAAACAGAGTTCCATACTGGCCACACACGACGCAGGATGAGTGTAAAGCATTAGAGCGCTCAGCAGTACGGTACACCTGCCTCAAGCAGCGCCACACATGGGAACAGATATGAGGCCCAGCAGAGGGTGGTGGGCGTATTTCCAAATTGTCTTCTGGGTCTCAAGGGAATAAGGGATGTCCATCATGTCCAGGTAGTCCACCCTGGATAGGACAGGGGGCCTTGTGGGTATCAAGCCGTCCAGAATAGGTAGCCCCTGTACTTCCTGGGTGAACCGAAGAGAGGGGCGCCCCCTCTGGGCAGTGTGTCCACAAATATGAATTCTCAACTCAGCGCTCTGCATGGAGAGAAGGATTCGTTTGAAGTGGGGTGCAGTCCCATGGGGACCTGCGGCTGATGGGCGGGAAGCCAGATATTTCATCAAAGAGTGAGGGTGCGACAGATTGGTAAGGCCCAGGGCGCGGGAGAATTTGGAGCGGGCTGCGCGGGACCAGTGTTGGGTCAGGAGCATAGGGATGGTAACAGCCGCGATCCAGGTGCCCAGGATCTTTTCAGCATGGGCCTCAAAGTCGAGCAGGCCCATGCCACCACTATGGCGAGGGCTAAACATGACCTCAAGATGCACTGGTGGTGGGCGGCCTGACCAAAGCCACCCTTGCAGAAGGGTATACAGAGATTTAAAGAAACCTGGGGAGAAGGCGATGGCGTGGCCCCAAACCAAACTTTGGAGAGGAGCATAGAGTTGGCTAGTACAACCCTGCCAGTAAGGGAAGTGAGATGGACTCTGAGGGAGGTGATGCGCTTTGTCACGTTGTCCAGAATATGGCTTTCCATCTCTGTTGAGGCATACCCACCTGCCTCCAACCACACCCCCAAATGGCGGACTGGCCCAACGGTAGGGCGCGGCACAAAGGGGAGCACAAGTGGGGCGGTGTGGGATGGGCATGGTAAGCAAGCGCGTGTGCTAGCAGATGGGTCAGGCTGGAAACAGGGCGCTGAGGCCCAGCGGGTTCAATACTGACCAAGGAGGATGATTTTGGTTTTGGAGGCGTTCAATGCAGCATTTTTATCCGGGAGTAAACCTGGACAAGAGCTTCCAGCGCGCGTGCATAATGACTATTAAACACCCCAACCACACAATAATCAGCAAATGCCAACATCTTGACTGGGGCTTGGCCTTGCACATGGACCCCAGTAAGGCGGGCATTTACATTCTGAAGAAGTGGGTCAAGGCTGAAGTTATATAAGAGTGGGCTAAGGGGGTCCCCTTGGTTTAGGCACCTTTGAGGGCGGACTACATCCGTGAGAAAGCCAGGGCCACGCAATGCCATTGTCGCAGATTCCATAATCAGCATCACCCAACTGATGAAACGTGGGTTGGCGGAATTGGTGGAGGCAGGCCTTGAGGTATTCCCAGTTTACTCTATCATAGGCCTTCTGCTAGTCTAAAAATACAAGTGCCCCAGAAGCCGTGGACTGACTGGCGTTGGCCACAGTGTGTACGTTGTCCCAAATCGACCTTCTGGGCATGAAACCAAATTGTTCTGGGGAGATGGTAGCAGAGGCAACAATCCCTAGACGGTTAGCCATAATTTTAGTTAAAATTTTTGTATCCATGTTTATTAGAGAAATGGGGCACCAGTTGGCCAGGTCTAGCTTATCCCCTTTTTTGAAGAGCGTAATGGTGTAGGCCTCTTGCCCTCCTGGTAGAAGGCGCGTTTCCAAAAAACTCTGGTTAAGGGAGGCAAGTAACAGTGGGGATAAATAATTGAAGTACTTCTTATAGAACTCATAAGGAATGCCATCAGGGGTGGGGCATTTCCTGTTTGGTGCACTGCGGATGGTGGACCAGAGTTTGTACAGAGTAATCAAGTTCATTAATTCTGAGAATTAGGAAATGGTGCAGATGTGAGCGCTATCAAGAAAATTTGCCATTTTGGCTAGCAGAATTGGTTCGGATTGGTACAACTCAAAGTAATACTTTTGTATCTTTATCACCACTTTGGCCAGCTTATCTGCGATGGAATTGTTTGGCCTACGCACCTGTGTGCAGGCCAAGCTCTGGTGCAGTGCAAAGAATTTCTCAAAAAAAACAAGTGAAGTATGTGTCACCCGCTGTAATGTGTTTAGCCCTGTACTGAACACAAACCCAATGTTTGTGTTGCTGCTCAAGCACGTTGAAATGGGTGGCTGTTTCCGCCCACTTATGGCCCAAAGCAGGGCTGTAGTCCTTGGCTGGGATGTTGGACTCCAGGTGGGCCAGCTCCGCCAGAGCGCGCGAGATGACTGCTGAGGTGGAGCATGAGTGTCAGGAGGAGAGGTGGCGAGCCTGGCGGATTGTGTCCACTTTGAAGGTTGACCAGGTGGAAATTGGATCAGCGCGAAATGGTGCAATAAACTCCTGTGCCAATGTCGCGGATTCCATCCATGTGGAAAATCTTGGTGATGCAAGTTCGGCTGGGCAAAGTTTGCACCATACTGGAGCCTGAGCCACTGGGTTGGGTAGGTGGAAGGTTATCAAGGCCAGCCTGTGATCATAGAAATCGATTTTTGGCGTGTGAAAATGGGAAATCTGGGTAAAAAATTGCAACGGCGCAAGGACAAGGTCAATGCGGGACATGGACCTTAACTGGCCATTGTGGATGTGTGGGCGCGACATGTTATTGAGCAGAAAAGCATGATGCAGCAGCGCGTCAAACAACCCTAGGGTGGCCTTGAGGACGCGTAGTTCTACATGACCCTGTGGCGGGGAAGATGAGGAAGGCCAGCAGTCGGTGGACAGGCTCAACCAACAGTTCATATTGCCAACTACAAAAGGGTCAGGGGGTAACAGAAGGGATTTGACTGAAGAGAAAAATTCCTGACGCTCTCATGCACAGGTTGGGGCATAAATGTTGATGATAGTGTGCACCACATCGGCCCACAAAAATTTGACAATGAGGACTTGGCCATTAAGGAAGGATTCAGATGATAAAAATTTGAAAAAATTGTTTTTTGAACAAGCACCCCACAGTGCTTGGACCAGAAGGACAGGGAGGGGAGGAGCATGGATTTCCATGCATCCTCAGAACCGCGTGGACAGTGGGACTCCTGGATGGCCAGGATGTCCACGGGTAATTTATTTTGTAAAAAACTCAGTTTCCTAGCCCGGGATGGCAAGGCCTTGAGTCTGGCAATGTTCAACATCCCTAAAGTAAAGGCTCCCCCCATCACACCTTAGGTGTGAGGGGAAGGGCACCTGGGCCCTTCAGCCATCTCATGATCATCATGGCGCTTCTCGGTGCCTCAGGTGTGTGCAGCAACATAGTCAGAAGAATGGGTAACTTTGGCAGTCAGGTTCAGGTTGGCTTTTACCTTCACTTTTAGTTTCCCCAAAGCAGAATGAGATTTTTGCAGTGCACTCAATTTCAGTGCGCCAACGCTTGATTTAAAATTTTTTCCATGTAGGTTGGAGACTGAATCAGTTCTAAATTGAGGCTTGGGCGCAGGGGTCAGGTAAAATGACTCGCCCATAGGATCTTCATTTTGGGTGGCCCATTCAGCTTGGGCATCCCAATCTGATTGGATGAGAGATTCCTGAGCTGCTTCCACCACAAAAGTCTCAATGTCCTCCTGGCGTTGGGATAGTGGAGGCAACCTTGGCCACCGCCTTGCGGGCCTGTTTGGCCTTCTTCCGCTCTTGTGGGGATATAGGGTGCACTACTAAGTAGCAACCTTGTGCTCCCCACAGGAAGACGTCCTTTGTATTGGCGGTTGGTTCATAGTGGGTCTCCCCGTTGTTCATGGCCGCCAAGCGATGTTCTTGGAATGTGATGCCCTCCTTGGAGGGGCAGGCGTGTGCATTATGGCCAAACGCATCACAATGGGCGCAGATGGGAGGTGCGCTGTCCACAGTTATCCGGAAAGGGTGGGTGGTATGCCCCTCAATATTGACATAAGTGGAGTGTGGGATTTGGGTTAGATCCTTCGCCATCTCCTCGGTTGGGGTTAGGACTGCAATAGCTTTGCTGGTACAAAGGTGTGGCATCAGCGTAAAGCGTTGCATTCTGAAGGATTGTATTTTGTCGTATATGGTGAGCCCAGCCATCAGGTGTTGTTCTAGTATGGCGCGTTTGACCATAGTGGGCAGAAAGTCAAAAGTAAGAAAAATTTGGTTGGATTTTGTCCATCTAGTGCGCTTAGTTTTAATGACCCGCTGCCCATTGGGGAGGTCTATCACAACGTGCACCATAGCAGCTTTGTCTGCTGCTTCCTTGCTCTCAAAACCAAGATCCAGCCAACCGCATAACATGAAATGAGGTGCGACATACACCGCGTTTATGAAATGAATGTGTACATCCCCACAACCTTTTCCCATAGCGCCATTTGCTGAGTGTCCAGGAAAACCCATACTCCATATTCCACCAACAAAAGTGGTTGAGAGTGCGGTGTATTGATGTACTGGTTGCATCGCGCCTGCCAAGCTAAAATTTCTGTGGAAATGGTAACCGCCAGTTTTATGTTTTTTTCTAATCCGCCAGATTCACCGGGGCATTTGCAAACTGTGGAAGTCGCGGGGCCACCACCTGTGCCCTTTACCTTACTTTCCCAACTGCTCCCCGACATGGGCGCAAACTAATCTCCTCAGTGAGAGTATCAAACTAAAATCAGATTTGAATCATATTTGTTGCAAAAGTGATTGCAACAAGAGAGAAAAGTTTGATCCGTTTATATAACTCAATATCTTTTCAAGCCATATTAGCCATCATCCCATCTAGTACCTGAATGACTTGTGGTGGTTCATTGATATATTTGCCACTGCCATCTTTTCGTACAGAAAAATTTCGTCCAAATCCAACGTTATAGTAATTGTCAGTAACCAAGAAAACAGTCTACATTCAGATGCTTTGCGCAAAGATTATGCAGTATTTCAAAATTGTAGGCCTGAAGATTAAGGGCCCATTGGGCCAGACGACACTCTGGCTCTCAAAGAATTTGCTGCCACCGCAAAAAAGCATGGTCAGTCATGACCTTTAATTTTATGCCATGAAAGTATACCCAGAACTGTTAATATGCTAGATTACCACTAAACAATCCCATTCCGTCACAATGTAAAGCTTCTCATGGTAATTTAACCTCTAACTACAGTAAGCGACAGGCTGCTCTACCCCACGTCATCTAGTTGGGACAATACCGCTCTAATAGCAGAAAGAGAAGCATCGTTATGAACAATAAACTTCTGCTCAAATCTAGATATCACATCACTAGAGCGCTAATCAATACCATTTGGAGAGAACCAAAGGCACTCTGCCACCATTCTGTCCACTCAAAAGCAGTGTCTTTACTTAGGAGCTCAATGAGAGGGGCTCATATGCAGCTGAAGTGGGGAACAATTCATTAATAGTAGACAACAAATCTATAAACACTTGTATATCCCGCTTGGTACTGGGTTGAGTCATTCTTTGGATGGCTTTCACCTTGGCGGGTTGGGTTCTGAGTCCCACAGCATCGACAATGAACCTAAGATATTCTAATTGGTCTTTAAACAAATGACACTTGCAGGGCTTGATTTTTATGCTAGCCTCTGCGATCTGGCTTTACCTCCTCCAGATGATCAAGGTGCTCAGAGAACGTCCGTGGAAAGATGTTGATGTCGTCAAGGTACACCAGAATATACAACAACTTGATATCACCTACTATAGTGTCCATAGCCCTCTGGAACATAGCTGGGGCGTCACACAGCCCCTGTGGCATATGGATGGGCTGATATAACCCTTTGAAGGTAATCATAGAACACTTTTCTTGGTCCATCTCAGAAAACTCAATCTACCAGTACCCTGGGATTAGGTCCATAGCTGAGAAATAGAAAGTCCCACCCAGTTGATCAAAAGCGTCATTGATATGTGGCAATGGATAAAAAACTTTTTGGTGTAACGTTCAGTTTTGGTAGTTGATTACTCCCCAGTTTGTGCCACTCTTCTTTTTAACAATCAGAACAGGTGAAGCCCAGGGATTTTTAGACGTCTCTAGCATTCCCTGCTCAAACAGCTTCCTTTTCTTATCAGAAACTACCTCTTCTGCAACCCAAGAGCGGCGAATTGGCCGAGATCAGATAGGAGGATGATCCCCAGTGTCCACACAATGAATGACGCCACAAGTGCATCCAAAATTGTGACCATCAGATGAAAAAATACTTTGATAATTTCCAAATAAGGCTATTGCACGATTATTCTACTCTTCCATAACCCCGTTAAAGTCTGTCATGGAAACACCATCATTATGCTGCACTGTGGTTTAATGGGAAGACCAAATTATCCAGTGACATGAACTTATGGAGCTGGAGGACCTTGTCCGCAGGGGTCAAATGCAGGTATGCCACAGCCTAGTGTCTCCAAATCCTCAACGGTCCTTGTTGTAGATTTTCAGTAACACTTTGATTTCACCAAGCCCAGGTAAGATTATGCCCAGGGCCACATGAGTCTCAAAGCGCAATTGCTGATAAGGGCTGAGAATCCACTATAAAACCCAGTTGGTATCTCAATCTTTAGCTCTGTGCCCACTATCACTTGGTAGCAAAAGGGGATCAATAGAGAAGCAGCATATTGAAGCAGTAGCCCTTGGTATGCATATATCTGTTGGGGAAGAACCCAGTTTCTGTTTTTCAATTGCTGATAATGGACAGGGATTACCCCATCACCGTACGCAAGATTAACTTGTCCCATCTGATTGGAATCCTGGGCACACTGTTGGAAGTAAAATAATCCAGAATATGCTGTCCCAATATTTCGAAGGTCTCTTTAGACAGTTCAATGAACACTGAAATGCGCATGAAGACTGCTCCTATCAGCATATTAAAGTTATTGTTAAATAACACAATAACTAGTTCTGAAATGGCAAATAAACCAAACTGCAAAAACATCGCACTATAAGCCCCTTCTGAGACAGTGCAGCCCCCCAGAGTCCCATAATCCATCCAGTGCCCCACGTCAGGTTTAAGTATTAACTTATCTACCAACCTTGTGGATACTATAATAACTGGAGCACCGGTGCCTAAAATCATGCAAACTTTGTTTTTTGCAACAAACATGTCACAATATGAACATTAAGAATAAGCAGATTTTCGTTTGCTTAGTACATGAATGTCCAAGGAATCTCTTTATTTGAGGAATCTTATAGTACCTGCCCGACCTTGGGGTACTCCTAATAATTGCAACTAGTAGAATTGCGACATTTGCCCCTTTCAATGAGGGTGCATCAATGAAGGTCAAGGTTCATCAAAGGTGGCGTGCTCTAAGATTGAATTGCATAAGGCATCAGGATTTCCTGGTTACCCTCCTCCATGGCGCTTTCTTGGCTTGAGCACAAGTCAACATGTGCACTTCATCATCTGGATGCTTATATAATAGTTCTTTTTCATATTGGAGGGCCTCAGCAGAAAATGACTCATCTGGATCAGTTAAAACAGATGTAGTAAAATCAGCAGAAGTAGAGGGTCTTGTCTCTACTCCATTTGGTTTTTCCCTGATCTTACTGGGCTGACTGCATAACATGAACTTGCCACTTAGTAGGGCAGTGGGACGCAATATGCCCAAGATGACCACAAATGTAGCAGGTTACCTCAGAGAAGGTCTCAGCTCTGAGTATCAGTAGATGGTCCAGGGCTGAGGTGACCGCAGGATTTGTAATTTGGACAGGGCTGAGGTGGATAGTTATAGAGTGGCTGGGATTGTTCATTGGAATTTAGGAAGGTGAGTTCACTCCGCTCAAAGGGGGGACCCGCAGTGGCCATTACAGGCTTCTAATAATGTCTAGTAGAGCTGTACATCTCTGCTAGTTTATGCATGAAATTGACAATTCTTAGCAGGGGAACATCCTCCTGCAGGACGGGCGCCATAGCGTTGAATAGTTCACAGTGGGGCTTTACCACTAAGATCATTGCAATTCTTACATCAGACTTGGTTAGCATACCCGCTCCCACCAAGATGTGCCCTCTGAGGTAAACAGATCATCAAACGCCATCAAAGTCTCGTTCCACTTGAACCCTATTGTTAAAAATTTAGCCTTTAATTGGGACATTTTTTCTAAGCCCCAAACAATCTGAGCACGGTATCCTTAACTTTTTGTAGGTGACTGAACTATCTCTCAGATAGCAATTAACTTGGTCAGAGATTTCACATCTACTATAAAGATCAGAAACTTAGCCTTAAGGCAGTCCAACGCCCTTTTAACTCTGAAATCAAATAGTTGAAGAAGCCATGCACATTTACAGCCCAAATGAACAAATGGAACTTGTTGATGCATACATCCTCATCATATTCAAAGCTGCGAGCTCTGGGGACAAACTGGCGCAATAATCAGAGCCATAAATTACTTCTCTGCACGAGGAAGGCACAGTAGGAATCGCCAAGCTTAGCTTATCTGCATAGCAGGAAGCAGCCAGATCTTCTTCTGCCAGTAACATGGCAAAAACTTTAGAAGCTTTTTTTGGCAAGAAGTAATCACCCTCTGCGATTCTGCTATGAACTGACTCTTGCTATCCGCTTGGGCGTCAAATATTTCTGCTCTCCTTCCTCACCTACGTAACAACTGTAATACCCCTATTCTTTACTATCCTTCTCTGTTTGCTCGTCAGATTCCCTGCCAGAACTCTGGGGATACTAGTAGCTTTTAATTGTCATCCAAGCTGTATAGATGCTCAATGGTGTTGTTGAGGCGGTTTGCTAGTTGTCTATTCTGTTTATTGAAAACATGCAGCTGAATGAACACTTCTTTAAACTGAACCATCGCCATTTTACGCTCATGAAGTAGCTTGTCTTTAATTTGGCATGTTGTATTCAATGCAAGTTTGATGTCAACGCACTGCGCTGATTAGGTAGATTGAGATTGTTTCTTGTCAGGTTCAACGGGATGTGCCATGGTTTGGATAACTTGGCTTATTGGTAGGATCAGCGGTCCCTTGTAGTGAGCGCCACTGTTGCAATTTCTGGAAGAATCGGTGGATATTCGCCAAAAGGTTGCATAGGAAGGGTTTCCACTGAGAATTGAAAAGAAATATGCAGGGCGTCGTTCCTTGAGCAAATAAAATAAGATATAAAAAAGCCAAAGGCTCCAGCGCACACTAGTTTTACTATAAACTGGCAGAGTCCACTACCGTTATTTTTCTAACTTACCACTTAGAATCTGCTATGTGTTACTAATTCAAAAATCCCCCTTCCTCTCTTCATCTTTCCCCTTTTCACTTGTATGTCCAGCCATCCTTCTGCCCATCTGCGCAGCTATTTAGCTTCTCCAATTCCAATCATTCTCATCTTATTATTGGGAGCTTTGGTTGAATCACTTATTTTGGTCAAGGTCAAATTGCTTAGCATCAACCCTTATCCAATTATAGTAACTATTAGAGGCTTTACCTCATTCTTGACGGATAAAAATGATCATAAATTAATAATTTAAGCTTATAGTCCATTCATATAAATTCCCAACACCACTAAGAAAAAAAATCAACTTGAGTTTGGGAATAAAGTTTATTGCCCTATAGTTTAACTATCAAAAATACAAAAATTTATACATAAATTTTTACCAACTCTATCTCAGGTATAACAAAAATCTAATGCTACTCCTGGGACAGTGATTCCATGACAATTTATGATAACCAACTTTGTGTGAACATATATATTTGGTCAATTTTTATAAACATGGATTAGAATTTTGCTACCTACAACTAACTAATTCTAAGAGAAAAGATCATTCCATGAGTTTGATCTAGACAAATTAGGGTTACCCAGTCACAACATTGGTAGTATTAAAACGTCATAATGTGACTAAATTGTGTGAAGTATCAACAAGAAAATGAATAAGCTTTAAAAATATCAAGAGAATATCACTAAATTTACCAAAAATTATTTTTAATCCTGGATGATGAAGGGAGTAATTCATAACTTTGATATTGGTAACATGTACCTATCAGAAAAAGCCCAAGATTTCTCTAGGATATATGAGGATATTAAATTACAAGTAATATTTTTTTGGTTGCAGTATGCTTATACCATCAAAAAGTTTGTGGTGGCTGCACCAATCTTGATTGCCAAGAAAAAGGAAGGGAGAAATTTATTCTTTAATGAATGCCATAAGTTTAATAATATTATGAATAAGGACTAGTACCTCTGCCACATATTACCAATGTCTTAGATATGACTAGATGAAAATTTTTTTGCAAAGGACTTAATTAGTGGGTACTGGCAAATTAACATAACCGTTATCACTCAAAAGGGCCTTTCTAATCCAACAAGGATGTCCAAGGGCTCTTTAATGCTCAGGTGACATTTCAAGCAGCTACAAATTAAACCTAGGTGATTCTAAGTTTTTATGGATACTTGTTTAGACAACATCAATATTTATAAACTCACTTCCTGATGGCCGCCTGGAACATTATTAATGGCTTTGAAGAGGCCTGTAGCTGTGAATGAAAATAAAAGCTAGGAAGTGCCAGTTTAGTTAAGGATCTGATAGAACAGCTTGAATTTATTATTGACAAGAAAGGACTTTGCCACACTTGCCATACTAGAGGCCATCTTGAAGATGATTCATCCTAATTTTCAAACTAAACATTCACTTTTTTCTGGGCATGATTGGTTATTATCACCAGTTCATAAATAATTTAGCACAAGTTGGGAAACCACTCTTTTACCTCATCAAGTTTAGGTCCCATTTAATTAGACTTCACCCCTGTTTTTAAGCGTTTGATAAGCTCTGAAAGACCTTTTTATTCTCTCTGGTTTTACAATATCTAGATTTAAATTGAGAGTTTATCGCTCAGACCAATGCATAATTAATTGCAGTAGCAGCAATACTGTCTTTAGTTGGCAAGACGGAGAAGAGCACACAGTAATATATGTTAGTTGGATCCTTGACGCCTACTAGAGAAACTATACTGTGATGGAGAGAATTCTTGGTGGTATGTACACTTATGAGTAGTTAAAATTCTACCTTTTCAGAACCCATTTTTACCGTAATTATCTATAATTCATCTTTAAGCTAATTTACCAAGTTGATGAAGCCAAAAGGATGTATCTCCCTGTTGGAAACTAAATATACATGCATATAACTATATCATCAAGCATCAAGTAAATGCTGAACTTTTAAAATGCCAATTGCTAGTCTGCCTACAAACCATAACAACTGTTAGTTGTCCCACTGATGCCTATTCCAGATAAAATGGTCAGCTGAGATTTTAGGGGATGATCCCAAATCCGTACAAAGAATTCTTTTTAGAATTGTGCAGGATACCATGTTAAAAAAAGTCCCACATAAGTTAATTCAAGGTAAGAAATCCATTTTACTTGACCTTTTACCATAACAGATACAATATTGGCCGCCTATAAAGCCACTCAGCATGAAGTATTCAAACCAAGTAAAAACAAAAAACACTATTACTAGGAGTCAAAGCATTTAGACATCTACTGAACTTTATATTGTTGTATGGAGTGTCAAGGTTAAAGAACCTTATGGGGAGTACATTTTATCAACCAGTTTGGCCAAGTTTTTCTCCTAGAACACTGTGTTAATAGACATGGTGGAACCCCTCTAAATTAGCAACACAAAAAGCAAAAAACATATTAGAGGCAATTGATCACCTTCAACATGGAACAAACCCAAAGCTGATCAGGATTTACTAGCATTGACCCCAAAAAAATTTGCCTATGAGAAGATAATCCAGTAACATGGCTGCCCAAAGCTTATTTTTTTGGATAAAGGAACCAATTTCACAACAGATATCCTTTAGAAGCTCAATCAATTAATTTGAATGCCTGGTGTACTTTACACTCCCTATCATACTGAAACCAACAGAGCAGATTAACAAGTCAATAGAACATTGGATAAAATCCCCAGGAGTTTAACCTTTGTTAAGTCCTCTGAATGAGTATCTATTTTGTCAGACATCTTCAGTTATAACATTCTTTTATTGGCCACTAGAAAGTCTCCAAATCAGATTCTCTATGGGAAGCTATCAGCCTTTCTACCGTTTCTATATTACATTTTACAAGACCTTAGTGATTTGATAAATACACAGTATTTTGAGCGGTTTGCAGATTTTAAACAAACTGAAAGACCTGAGCTATAAAATAACTTAAAAATAAAAATCCCTAAATAAAAGATCATAGAAATAGCCATTAATTTTTCAAATTAAAAGAAGATGATAAAGTATTAGTGCTCATTACTTGGGTAAAACACAGAAGTTCATTAAAATTAGATAATCTTAGAAGGATACCTAGAAAACATATATATTTAACTACACAATCTAGATAAGAGTTCTAGCCACATGAAATTTTTGATTTTAAGGTAAGTTCTTAAATATTACTTAAGTTGGCTAATATCAGCTTTATAATAATGATAAAGAAATGAATATATATATAAAAATGTCAAAGGGATCATATAAATTAAGAATGAAAAAAATATTAATACAAAAGTCAAATGTTAAGTACCAAATACAAATGAATTTAATCATAATCTCATTTCTAGGTGTAGAGGAAAATATAATTTAACCTTTCTCCTTAATTGTTTGTGATGTTCTTCCCAGTAAACTCGGTGAGATGTCATTATTAAGGATGTGTTGCAATTAAAATTACAACAGGAAAAGAATATCACGGTATGATTTGCACTTACTTAAAACCTGCATAAATATGGTATATCTTAAAATAAACGTGTAGATTGATAGAGGATAAGCGTTTATTGAGTGTATATTTCTCAATTCCGCTGCAATCTCATTGTGCAGATCCAGCGTTGAAGATACATCATGAATGGAAACCTAAGTTCCATTAATTAAGGTAGAGCTCAATTGATAGCATATATAAGAATGTGCATTGCCACTTTTGTCCTTTTTTCGTTATGTGGCCCCTCCAATATATATATGTTGGGGCCTTTGGAGTGTGATATGTGTATTGACGATATCTGCAGCGCCCAAACCTTTAGCATTTCCTATTTTGCCTGCTAATAGGATCTTGATGCTGCCACGGGGTTCAGGCTAAAGGTCAGGTACATCTTTAAGGCGTGGTAGTTATTTGTCAACGGCATAGGTGGCAGATTCAGCTAATAATACTAGAGGGCTTTCATGGTTGGCGGGAACAAACGTGGCGGATTTGACTGGATAAATCTGGTAAATTTCTATTGATAGGTGCAGGACTGGTTGGGTACTGGACGAATGGTTGATGAATCAATAGAGTTTGATATGCCAATAATCAGTACTATATAGTGAATTGGATTTATATATGCATAGATCTTGGTCATATATACTAACAGAATATTTGACAGTGGATCTATTGAAATCAATCTTCTGAGGGACACAGACAGCGAGGCAAGGTAATCTGGTGTAGTAACGAGAACTATAATACATTTGGGGTATTATAGCTGGTGTTGATATTATATGTTGGTCAAAAATTAAATTCATAACATTTCTTCCACTTGACCAAACTTAGAAATTAACAAATTTCCTACAGATGACAGTAGGGCTATTGATTGGTGGTGGTTGGCTTCTCAACATCCTTCTGGAATTTCTTTAAAAATTTAGTGCACTTTATTGATGATGTGCTCTTTGCTAGGGTCTTAGAGCGTGTACATATTTGTCAAAGACTTCTCTAAGATCTCAAATGGCCCCTTACAGATGTTTTTGAGCCTAAAAGTCCTCCAGACCATGGCTATTGTAGCAAAGCACACAAACCTCTACACTGAGATAGGGAAAATGATAGAAACTCTGGTTGTTAAGCTCTCTGCATCTCATCTTCTGGGCCAGCACGTTAGAGCAAGACTCAGTTTGAAGCTGAATCAATAATTGTGTGAGGTTTTCTAATTATTGTTTTGGTGTCATTCCATCTCCGCAAACACAGGATTATAGGTTCTGAGATAGTGCATGTTGTCACTTGTACAAAAATTAAAATGTTGATTTTCCTGTAGATGGTTAGAACAAAATATTGTATTTAAAGACTTTATAAGTCAGGAGGAGATTCCAATCGGATAGTCTGCCTAGCCAATTTTTTAGGATGCCAACCAGATTGCCATTGACCTTTCCACCATAAAATCAGTTTTGGGGGATCAGGCTAATACAGATCTCCGCAAACACCATCAATTCATTATGATTGGCAAATACCTGGGAATTTGAAGTTTGTGCTATTGTACATCAAAAGGTATTGAGGGAAACCATGTTTATAATTGATATTCTCTAGAATGAATTCAAAAGTCAATTCAGCCCCATATCTCTTATTAGCTTGATTTTAACCCATTTCTCTAGGTGGTCAATGGAAACCACAGTGTATTTAGATTGGCCTCGCTGGCAGTTAATTGTATTATGACATCAATTGAGACGGTGTGGAAAGTGAAGTTTAGCTCAACCAGTTGTTAATTGTGATTTTACGCTATGGCGCTTCCGCTTGGCACTCTCTACAACAGCTATTAGCTCATGGATAACAAAGTGCATTGATTTAACTAATAGTACTGTTACAGTTTTTTGTACATTGCTTGAACTCTCCATGGCTCATGGCCTTTTGGGCTCTGAGGATCAGATCTGTACACTCAGCTGCCTTACTTTTATGTATTCTTTAATTTTTATCAGTTTGAAAAGTTCTCATTATTGTAAACAAAGTTCTTCATCAGTTGAACCAGCATTCAGTGTGTTTCTACTGGTTTTTTATCATATTGTCCGCCCAAAAACCTTAATCATAAAGACCATCTGTCAGGTCAGCAGACATTATAATGATAAGGAGATGAGATAGTTCGTCAGTGTTCTAGTGCTTTGCACAGGTACAGTTCTAATCCTTGAAGTCATACGCCTACAACTTCAGGGCTAGCGGGATAGTCGTCTTTATGGCTCTTTGAGGTTTTGTAGCCATCTGAGTGAGGAGTGGTTTGTTAACACCTTTAATTTCACTCCATGAACGTATCCTTAAAATTTCTTGCATGCTTATATCAATGATAAGCGTTTAATCTCAGTAACAGTGTAATTCTGCTCATTTACGTCTAGGATCCAGCTTTTATAGGCTACAGGATGCTCAACTTTTTCATCAAGCTGGGGCAGCATAGCCCCTATGGTGATGAGGGACGCGATCATATGGATCATGAACGGTTTATTAGATTTCTGTACACATGAGTACTGACTCTGAGGCAAGTCAGGTGCAAAGTCAGTTAAAAGCCAGTTGAAAATTTGTTATCCACTTAAATTGGGTTCCATTTTTCAACAGGTGAAATATCAGTTCCACTATCTTTACTATGGTTTTCTATCAATGTTGGTAAAACCCATACATCCTTAGGAAAACCTGGATGTCCCTCTTGCTGGTCAGCATCTTAATCTTCTCAATTGGTTTTACTTTGCAGGCTTAAGATGTAGGCCTATTTGATAATTGTTATTACTAAGAAGTTGAGTTTTTTTTTCAAAAAGTTGCATACTTTCAGATTTATTAAATGCTAGCAACAGTAAGATAATGTAAGACTTCCTCCAGATGTTACAAGCTCTCGCTGAACATTCTCAAGAAAACTTTTATGTTGTTCAAGTATACTAATATGCAAGAGATTGTTAAGACATCCCATCATTCTGTCCATGGCTTTATTGGAAAGTATCAGGGGCATTACATAGCCCTTGTGAATTTTTCGGGGTTGGAACAGCCCTTGAGTCGTTATTATAGCGCATTTTTCCTATTCTTTTAAAAGCAACTCTATCTGCCAGCAGACTGAGATTAAATCCATGATGAGAAGTTTTTTTGCTCCGCTGAGTCAGTTGAGTGCAATGTTGATTTCAGGAGGGGATAGAAGTTCTTATATGTGATGTTGTTACGTCTCTAGTAGTCAATTAACACTTGGTTAAAATCTTCTTTCCTTTTGAAATTTAGACCGGTGATGACCATGGACTCCTGGATTTTACCAACATTCCCTTCTGAACCATATATTGCATTGTTGTTAACTTTTTCCGCTGTCTTGGACCAGTAGATATAATGAGGAATATTGGCGAATAGTCCCCAGTGTCAATATGAGGGAACACGTCTTGTGCACACCCCAAATCAAAAACACCCAATGCAAAGGTATCCTTGTATATTTCAAATAATTCCAACTCCATTTACTTTATGTCTTCCATCAGGCCAACCATAGATTTTTGAAGGTACTTATTTAGTATATGGACTCTTGACTCTCATCTTCCAGTCCAAACTCCTCTAACAACCCAAACTCATGTATGCATTTCAATTCTTCCATATGTGGTTTGGAGGAAGGCTACAATTTGATGCCATTCTACATGGATTGGATTTGGTAAAGGTTAGCTAGTAATATGCTAAACTCCTCATGATCTTGGAAGATAATCCCAGGCTCTGAAAGCTGTTCTTTGTGTATGCAGTTAAAAAGAGTGAAGAATTTACCAAATATAGATTTTGTGGTATTTTCAGCTCGATATCCATGTTTACTATGACCTGGTGGCTGGGTGGAATAGTCAGTTGGCGGCCAGCCCCAAAGGAATAATTCCAATAAGAAGATCTGATGCATTAAATATCAGTTCTGACTACGCACCTTTTGATAACTGATGAGTATGATTCCGTTCTTAAAGGATAGGCTATGTACAGTGGAGCTTGTTTCTCAGTATTCTAGCCTATGCTTCTTTAGTAAATTGGAAGGTTCTGGTTGAGGATTGCTGGTTACTCTCATCAAAACAGTTTTGACTAAGTTCATATAGAGGAGGTTTCAATGAGAATACTTTAATGAGTGTTTAGTAAGACAATTACAGGAGCAAATACAACTATAGAGCCAAACCTTGGTGGAAGCACGCTATAGGCACCTAGCAAAGTAGTTGAATGAGATTTTACAGTTCTATATTATATGAGGTGGTTTATATCCAGAAATAATCCCAGTTTCTTGAATATCTTACTCAATTCAATATTGATGGGGGCCTAATATCTACTATAGCCCTACCCAGACTTTGCCTGCGCTAATATGAATGTACATAATCTCAGAATAGTAAGAATCAGCGGTGTTTATAGGTTTACCCAATCTTGTTGGCCTGGCCATGTAGGACTGTACTTCCTTGAAGTGTTGAGGACTAAATTTCTTTAATTCGCAGAGAGAAATTTTATTATACCCCTTCCTGTTTTGGCATTTCATTAGAAGTAACTGGTGGTTCATAGTGCTCCAGCTGCTATACACACGGTTTTGATACCACTTCTGTGACCTGTTAAATAATGTTTTCATTAGTGAGTGGGTTGTAACCGCTAACAAATCATTGCCAATAATGGCTTGAGGGGTCAAAGGCGTTTTGGCATCTTGGGTTTTTAAGGATATGTTGGGTTCTACATAAGTAGTATATCCCATTCATATTCCACCCACTCTTTTCCATGCTCTTCATTATCTGCTTCTCTAATGTGGTGCACCTTGGGGTTGGGCCCCTTGCGTTGCATTGGCTATCATAGTAACAGTTATATTATTGAGAGCCATCTACTTTTTGGATAATAGCTCGCTTCAGCTCCCTTATTTTTAAATGCACAGGTTCCTTATATGTGCGTTGTATTGATTGTTGATTAATAATTGAATTTGGTAGTAATAGTATGAAGATTATTGCTCTAATTGAGCTTCTTTTAGCCAAGATGGTTATTAGGTCCAAAGCAAACTTGTGCTTGTGCTGATAATGAATTAGTCTGAAATATTGGTTGGGACTTCTTCCCTCTTCTGTTGAACTTAACTTAACATAGCATAGCATCAGTTTCAGAGGTATTTCTCTTTCTTCAATAAAACTTAACTTAGGATTAATTTTAGAGGTTTTTCCCTCCCCTTCATGCAGAGTCTGCGAAGATAACAATAAAATAGACAAAGGATCTCTTGTACTTTCAAAAGCTAATCGTATGATTAAAGCAGTCTACTTTATAGCCCCTTTTTTGGTAAATAAGTATCTGCTTTATTAAGAAAATCAAAGGACTTTATAGGGAATTCAGTGCTCAACTCTTTGGTGACACCCCACTTGGTTACAACGGCCATCGCTGATGAATTAACCCTCCAGGGTTGCAAAAACAATAATCTTCCTCATTTGTCTCAATTGGATTCTCTCACCAACTCCCAATATGAATCTTCTGATTTAAAAAAGGATGTTTCCCATTGCAACAACCAACCTTCATATAATCACCCTTATTAGGTAACGACCTGCTTAGTTAATGGGACTCTTACCCATAAAGAGCTGGTTACAATCCCTAAAAAGGTTAACTTAAAGTTGATTTATCACAGGCGGCAATACTTGCACAGTAACTCATAAGCCCTTTAGTTAGTTGGTAACTAAAACTAATTGACTATTAAAAGTTAATTAAGTTATCAATATAAAAAAAGACAACATAATCATTTGTTTAATGTGGGGATTATCCCTGACAAAACATTAACGATCCAGCGGATCAAAACCGGGAGTATTGCTAAATATGTGTTCAGGATAATACTCCAAACAAGGGTTATCATACACAACACAAAGGAACAAAAATTGTCTGCTGCATGAGATCTTTCAACTCATTATATGTATTTTGGCATCAGTTATTCCAAATATGAAGTCAGTTTACCTTGCATGATCTAATTTTCATACAATACAGCCAAGACAGAATCATATACACCCCACTTCCTATCAATCTTGGCTTGATAAAGCAATTTGTAAAGGCTCTGAATGCTGAAAATGAATGTCTTCAACACATTGTTTGTACTTTTCCTGGTCTACCATTTGACAAAATAAAAGCAGGTGTGGTTGATGGTCATCACATGCAATCCTTTATATTTGACAAGGATTTTTCAGAATTATGGATCAAAAGGAGTGAGAAGCATGGATTCTTTTGAAAGAGTTATTAATAACTTCCTTGGTAACAAGAAGACAAAAAACTATGTACTTCTGGTTCAAAGGATGCTAAAGGCATTTTGCAATCTTGGATGCAATATGAGTATTAAGGTGCACTACCTGAATAGCCATATTAATCAATTTGCCAAAAACCTTAGGGATGTTAGCAATAAGCAGAAAGTATGCTTCCATCAAGTCCTGAAGACATGGAAGAGGCGATATCAAGGGCGATGAGACATGCATATGATGGCAGACTACTGCTGGAGCATCAAACGAGATCATCTTGAGCAAGTCCATAAACGCAAGATCTACAAGCGTAAATTCTCATCTGAATGAGTTTTGTATGCCCTCTATGTCACATTGCTGTATTATTTAATAAACATCTTCCATCTGTATGTACATATTAATGCTATAATTAAGATAATTATATGTTTGTATTTAATAGTGTTTTATGGCATATTTATCCTTTTCTTTAAAGGCTTGAGTCTTGGCGCTTTGAAGAAAAAGTTGAGGTTTCACAATTACTCATATGTGTCCTGAAATCATGACAGTTTTTTCTAATTTGATTATGGCAATTTTCAGTTAATTTATGGGCGCACTATTAATGCCCATCTCATCAGATAATGCATCCAACTTAGCTCTAGGGTCAGTCAGAGTTCTATCTTGGAAATATTACAACCTTGAGCCAAAATTTCTAAATGATCATGTAAAGTTGGTATAAGAAATAATTTGCATTTCTTCCAAGTCTCGTCAGGATCTTTTGGGGTGGAATCTAAGAACCTGATGGCCCTTAGGGCCGCGGGGTCCTTCAGAACCTTCTGGCCCTCTAGGCCCTTCAGATACTTCAAGGCCTTGGGGCCCTTTAGGTTCAGGGATACTTCCTCAAGAAGATAGTTTGTGACATCATTGTAGTAATTTCATAGAAAAGAAGCAATTAGATTAATCTGTTGACTCCAAGGATTTTTAGGACTAGTATCCTTTGTTAAGATCTTCAATATATATCCTAATATCTCATTACCCAGTATAGCAAGTTGACACCTGAACTTCATTTATAAGTCTAAAAATGTCTAGGATGGCATCTCTATTATCACAAAAAATTAATGATATTCGTTATAATATTCTTAACAGTTGAGTGCAGGGCATAAATGAGCAAAGAATTTAGTTTACTTATGGTTATGCATTATTACACTTTAGAAGGATGTGTTACTAAACCAGATAAACAAAACTCCAGATATACTGTTTGACTCCATTGGATAAGTCAAATGATGGAAAAAAATATATAATATAAATCTTACATAGCGGGGTACAGAAGAGGCTTGGGACCAGCTATCAAGGCCACTTATGGTTTAAATTCTTTTTCATCATTTGATGTATGATATCATTAATATTTTCATTATTTTTTAACACGAGATTGATCATAATTGTGTAAGGTGAACTTAAAAGTTGCCTAAAATTCTAAATTTTCAGGCTACATGGGGTCACCTCATACTTTGAATTGATTCTTCATTAAGTTACACGCCTTTCCCAGTCTACAGGTAGGCACTCTTGATTGAAGTTTAATCTCCATCTTTTTGATAGACATTTCTATACACAGATATAAGCCCCAATACTGAGAACCAATTTTGGTTTTCAGTATAATACAAAGGGAGTAAAATTTAATTTTTAGCTTATAGCTTTATACAAAAAATGAATAAAAGCAGACTAACAAGTAGAGTAAAGGTTTGAATGCTTCATCAATTAAAAGGATGTGATATAAATAGTCTGGGTAACTACAAGTCTCTAATAAGATAAACTAAAATTTTTTAGGGTATTTTAAGCCTTTTTTAAAGCAATTGTTTAACTGAAATCTTTTTTATAAATGTTGATGATCCAGAAATGCATTGATTAAAGATACCCAGATTGAGTTTAAGAATTTGAGAGGACAGTCAGAAGGTATCTCAATACATTGATTTAAATTTTCTAATTTTTTAATCTTATTCAATGTGGGCCATCCAGGGCCAATACCACACCAATTAAGGTAATAAAGAAAATGGGAAAGGAGGATAAAAACTAGAAGACCCCCATGCGTGGCGTATGATAGGCCTGGAACTCCATGGATCATCTTACTACTTGCTATCTCAGTTAAGGGCATTATTGCACAACGCCAACACAGTAATAATCGTCCACTACCCAAAGTTTGTGCACCAGAATTGAACTTGAGAAAAAGCGGTAGTGAGCCCATATTCATCCACTGGGGTATCCTCCCCTCATCTCAATAAATTCATCAGTAAGAGAAATTTTTCTATTAAATCTTTTCTATTTCTCTCCTCTAGGGGTTTCTAACTAAAATTTTAATTGTTCATAGCCAACTTATCAATACTCAAGTTTATAAATATGGTAATTTGGTTTGCTTAACATCTTGAATCCCAAAATTTCTTCTCTTACATTTTCCTACAGGCCTTTTTCGATTCTACAAAAATTTTGTGGCCAATTGAGTGCCTGACCATTGCAGATGGAGAACGTCTCATCTAAAAATTTCTAAAAAGAGTTTAAAGGATAGATAAGGAAGCAGCCAATAATAGCGTGACTCAACTTTTCTCACAATTATAAAATTTATTATAAACTTCACAATTATGACCCTTCATTATTAGCAAATTAAAAAGAATAACTCACAATCTGGGAAGATTACAGGTTGTGGTATCCCAAGGACAGCGATGCCACCCACCAATACCAATTTCCCTTTTATATATGAGGTGCTCTCACTTGTTAGAGTTCTGGCTATTTTGTAATAATTTCTATCTTTTCTCTAATATAAAAACACTCCCTTCTGAACGTTCTTGTTTTTCATTTTTTTCAGAAACTTTTTGTGCATCATGGCATGCATTATAGACAACATGCACTAGTTTATGTGGCTTACCATCATTGGTTAGAGGCCTCGCTACAATGATTATCTTAGTTGCTTGGTGCCTCAGGTGGTTCAACAAGGAGTGCAAAGTGCTTATTAAGGCTAACTTGGGATCCCCTGGCTCTTATATAATGGACCAGTCACAATTAAAACTTCTGCAGTGAAGCGTAGGCCTCTCCTATATTGCACATCCTGTCTTCCCAATTCTGAACCATGTGTGGGTTTGTCAATTGGTTTACTTGTCTTCTTTCTCTGTTCCTATAGCTACCTTTTGCAACCACTGCTCGTTGTGCGCAGGTTTCACTCTCAAGAATTTACATGTCCTACTTTCAGAACAAAGTACTCAATTGCCTTAAGATGTTCCTCTGGGATTGAATGGCAGTAGGATAGCTTGTCCCACAGTTGACTATAAATTACCACTCATGCATCATTTAGTATTCTCCATAATGAGAAGCTGGTTGTTTTATGGGTTTCACCCAGTGATGGGTCTTCTGACCTTTTTTCACACCAGGTTCCCTTTCTATGGCAATTCAGGCCTCACTTGGCCTTTCACCCCATGTCTTCAACTACCTTTTGTCCCCAGTTGTCCACATCCTTTCCAGAGCCCCCATTCATCACTGGTTTCCCATGGTATAGTTGAATATTCTTCCATTTTCTTCATATATGGCGTGCCAACCATCATCACTTTGCCCCTATATTATAAATTTAACCATAAATTGTGGAGTTCCAATAGTTTAACCTTATAAGAAGATTGGGAAAAAAGGAAGGTTATGCGAAGCTTTCAAACGCCTTCTACCCTCTGAATGCCAAGACTGATCCTACCCCACATTGCCTGGCGGTTTTTATGTTGTGAGGATTGAGATCCTGCAGAGAAATCTTCCTACTACTCCGCCAATATGTAGATTTTACTCCAGATAAGCTTTAACATGCCAGCTGATTTTCCAATCTCCCAACTTTATCAATATCTCGTTAATCTTTATATTGATTTTGTGGTGAAATTTGTTTGCTTTTTCTATCAAATTTTCTGACTCTTAATGATATTTTCCCTTTAGCACATTTTCTTACATTTCCTTTTTGCAATCTATGAAAATCTGTGATTAATTAGAAACTGGAACATTGTATATGGAGTTTATCTAAATTTTTATTTTAAAGTTTAGAGAGCTAACTTGAGAAGCAGTTAATCATGACGTTCCTCAATATTTCTTCCACCCAAAATTGTATGACAATTTCAAAATTACAACCCTTCCTCATGCGCAAACTTAAGAATAGCCCACAACCTAAGAAGATACCACAGGCTATGCTATCTTAAAACTGCGCAGCCACCCAACAATGTCCATTTACCTTTTATAAAGGCCAGTTCACTCACTTGTTATGGTACTGGCCAGTTTTGTAAGTTCTCACCACCTTTGATAAAAATACTTCCTTACCAACATTTTTTTGACTTTTAAAAATGCATCTAGGCGTGCATCTCAGACAACATGCACCAGTTTGAGTGGCTACCCCCTCGTTGGTTAGAGGACTTCAGGGCCAGATTTATCTTAGTTTCCTGGTGCCCAAGTATTTCCTCAGGAACTTTAAATTGCTAACTAAGGTAAACTTGGGCCTACCTGTCTATTAAAAAACCGTTTTGTAAAATAGAATATTACTAATATAACTAATTTTTTTCACTTAAGGACTTGTGTAGTGGCCCTATCACATCAATTAGATCATTGTAAAAGAGGGGCTGATTGGATAACTGATGTTATATAAAATTCTCACAAAAACCTAAAACTTAAGCACAAATTACACAGCTTAAGGCTTAATGTACATTGTCAGATATTAATCTTTTTTATTTATTCAAGGCAAGTCAACCAGGGGACGGACATTACCAAAATGGAGAAAGAAAGTATCAACATGAAACCTGAGCAGGGTCAACTCTGTCATAGAAAGTTTTTTTTCACCTCTGGATTAAGACTCAGATTTTTCTGGTTACATCATGGGTAAGGTTTTCATGTTATTATACCTACTAACCTCCAATAGCTTCCTTTGGCTGGCACCCCAATTGATGTGCAAAGGGCGGAAATCAAACCCACAACCTTCAGGTTGGTAGCCGTACGTCCTACCAACTTGCCTTCCACCCCCCAGATATTTATCTTAATATAAAATAGTTTTTGGGTATGCCTTAGTCTTCTGTAATTGGACAAGACAACAAGAATGTGTGATTTTTTACTAAATCAATATTATTTTTACAACTGATATAGGAGAAACCATTTCTCCTGGACCCTATTCTGTAATCTTCCACAAATCCATAAATTAACTTGACATCTTTCAGGACTGTTTTCATTTTTTGTTTCACTTTCTATTTGTCCTCAGGTAGCCCTATACGATAATACAATATAGCTTATTTGAGAGATTGAAAATGAAATACAGGATTTTATGATAGGACATCAGCGTTCAAGCTCTTGCTTTCCATCCTAATGGATTATCTCAAACCATAACTTTAAAAATTAAATTTGCTACCTGGAGAGCCTTCTGTCAGGGCCATTCTTGTTCAAGAGCTAGCAGATTGATGCGTGAGCCACAACTATCATGAAGTTACTTTGTAAAGAAATAGTAAAAAAGTTTCCAACATCATTGAAAGACATTACTTCACAATAGTTTTATGGTTACTTTCTGTCTAGGTGAAAAGTTAAGAAAAATTTAATGGGATGGCTGATCTCATCCTCATCTAATTGGTCCAGTATTACTCTAAGATCACAATGCTGTAGTAAGTAATGAGATATAGTATCTTGTTAAAATTCAGGTATGTCAAATTTTGCACCAAGACAACCTTGCTTTTAGGTCTACAAAAGCCTGACAATGTCCTAGTCCCCACTTCTCTTTGATAACGTAATTAAAAGATATATCAAAGGAAATCCAAGCACGCAAATTTTGGGATAAACTGCCTATTGAAACAAACTTACTTGGAAAACTTGGCCTTCTCACATGCTTCTTGGTTTCTCCACTGCCACAACTGCTCAGGGTTTCTCTTCTTATGACTTAATTTACTAAGTATTAATTTCATGGCAAGATACTCTTTTGCTTATTCACAAAAGAGCAATTGTTTAATTTAGTTTCAGGCTTTAAATTTTATATTAGTAATACTTCTCACAGGTGCTTGAAGTGATCATGGAAAGTAAGCATAACATGATAGTGTCATTTAATATCTTATAAATAATACCATCATCAACTATCTATAGATCCAGTCCATGGTACTCTGAAACATCGGAGAGGCGGTACAGAGACCTTACATCATTTTAAATTGTTTCAACAGTCCCTGACTATTAATCAGGGCACACTTCTTATGAACTCTAGGCGAGAGCTTCATTTACAATATTTAATGGCCAGGTTCATCTCTGAGTTATTTTTTGAGATTTTTAATTATTTCAATGCGCTTTAAGTTATGGGAATGGAGAATGATCGATATTAGTGATCTCTTTCACTAAAATTAATCCATGACACACGGTGTGCTCTGCCCTTCTTCCATACCCTCAACAGCGGCAAAGCCTAAGGGCTTTTGTATGGTCTCATAAGGCAACCTTTATTGAAATGTTTTAGCTCCTTGGTAATTATTACTTCTTCAGCTTTGGACCATCAAATGTCTTAAATTAATGGTATGGAAACTCCAGTGTCCTTAAATGATTTCTCTTTGTATACCCCATATTCATTTGGTCCTTTGCTAAATATCTTGCATTGAATCTAGTAGAAAATTAAACTTGCTGATCCTTATCTGTTACATCAGAAAAACTTAGTATATCAAATCTTCTTAATGCATGTACTGATTCAATAGTGTCACAAAAATAACAGTCTCACTTGCAAGATAGCTCGTCATTTCTCAACATAGAATTGTTGTATTTTAATATCATAAAAAATTATAGTTAGCTTAGTGTTGAAATCACGATTAAAACTGGGCAATATTGTCACAAATGAATATGAACTCAGTGAGGTATACCTTTTTGAAGACAGTATACCTTGAAGTAAACGTAAAGCTTAATATAAAATAAGAATTTATTAGTTTTAAATTTTCCAAATCCTTTGTAGTCTCGTTGGGCACTTCTAGCACTGAAGATCCATCATAAGCATAAAATAAAGTTACTCTGATGAAGGTAAATACCAGAATGTGCATTACCGCATTTTTTTTCTCAATAGAAAGCCCTAAAATTTATACCTTGTCCTTTAATGAGTCAGTCTTCCCTGAGGCTCATGAATTTTAATGTGTTTCCTATCTATGGTCCTCTAATGAACTTTGTTGCTGCTGAAACTGGATGGTCGTCTCTCCAGAGGCAAATACATCTTTATGGTATCTGTCAGCGAGATGCTCATAATGGATCTGGCTGAATAATTTTAATAATTTTTGATTAATGGGATTGGAACTGATTTTGAGATCTGCGTTTCATTCTATGAATCAATAAAGAATAATCCGCAAAAAGTTAGGAGCATATGGTGAATTATTTTATATTTGCTTATATTTGAGTCTGAAAATGCTAATGATATATTTGAAAGAGGATCAATGGAAATAATCTACTATGGAACACACAGTGGGACAGGGTAGTCAGCAGTAATGGCGAAGTTTATAGACGTTTGAGTTTTATTACTGGGGTTGATCTCATTAGGTTAGTCAAACACAGGTATTAACATTTCTCCCCACTTGACCAAACATAAAGAACTGACAGATTTCCTGCAACCAGAGGTAGGGTTATTGGTTGGTGGAAGTTGGTGCCTCACGTCCGCTGGAATCACTTTAAGAATTTATAATGCACTCTGCTGATGATTTTCCTTTTGATGATATCTTTGAGAATATACATATTAGGTGAAGTCTTCACTATTATCTCAATGGTCCCTTCAAGGAGTGTCTAAGCTTACTCTCCCTGAAATACCTGTGGTTATTATAGAAAAGTACTTGATCCCCTATGCTGAGATAGGGTAAAGGATGGCGGTTATGGTTGGAGCACTCTCTACATCTCAACTTCCAGGCCAGCACATTAGTTCAAGCCACAGTTTAGAGCTAAAATTAACTTTCAGATAAGGTTCTCTAAGTATTGTCTGAGGGGTCGTTCCCTCTTTGTGAATTCAGATTATAGGGTAGGTTTAGTGCTGATTATCACTCACACAGTATTTGAAACAGTGATCTTTCCGTAGATAAGTGGAGTGCAAATAGTATTTAAAGATGGCGGAAGGCAGAAAGAAATTTTAACTAGATATTCTGCCTGATGCAATTTTTGCAAAATGTCAACTATAGTGACATTGACCTGTTCCACATACTGTTGGTTCCAGTGTGATAGGGCGTTGACAGAACCCATGAACCCCCATCAAATTAATTAAGCTTGGCAATCACCTGGGAAGTAAATTTAGTGCCATTTTTCATTAGAAGGAATTGGTGCAACCTTGCTTATAAATGCAATTTTATAAAAAAAATTGGAAGACACTGTGGCCCCACTTATTTATTGGTTTGGCTTCAACCCATTTCTTAAGGTTTTTAATGGACACACCAATGAATATAAATTGGCATCCGCTGATAGTAAGCGGCCACATGATGACGATTGACATGGTTTGGAAAGCGTAGCTTGGCTTAACCAGTTAATAAAAAAGTGCTATTAAATAAGGCGTTTCTGCTTGGCACTCACTAAAGCATCCAATGGGCTCATAGGTATCAAAGTTGCTTAGTTTCCCAGTATTGGTGCTGTTTCACTTTTTTACATTTTTTAAAATCCTCCGTGGACTGTGGCTTTTGTGCGCTCCAATTTTCAGATTTATATTATTAGCTGTTTGTGGTATAATAGATTTACAACCTTCTACCAGTTTAAAGATTTATTCATCCTTAACGTCAGTGTTCTTCATCAGTCCATACTTTGCTTAATTAACTTCTTCCAGTTCGTTTATTATATTACCTGCTCAACGACTTGTCATAAAGGCTATTTGCCATCAGACAGTCCATGTAGTGATGGTGTCACAAATATGGCTAAGAAGAACTAAATTGGGCTCCCAGTCAGGGTGCGTGAGCACCCAGCGGAGGCTCCAGAATGCCAGAGGCATAGCGGTTCAGTGACTAATATAAGCGGGGATCTACGGGAAGTGTGAGGGAAGCAAACGTTCAGTAACGTACCAAAGGCCCCAAGGCAAACCAGATGGTTGTGTTGGGGCAACCGAAAGTCTTGAGGGGGCAACCCAAAAGGCGGGAGAAACGGGGAGGATGACGACTCCTCCAGGGTTCACAGTTGCTGGCCTTTAGATTCTGATAGAGAGGCTTGCGTGCCAGTGGGAGGTGGCACAGAGACTGCCACATTATTGGGAATATGGGTAAAAGTGTAGTAAATCCCCTGAGAGGGGCTGAGACTGAGTTTCCCCTGAAGGGGGCACTCTAGGCCATGCTGGTTGAGCTGGACCCACAGCAGCAGGTGCAGCTACAGAAGCCAAACCCATTCGCGGCGGGCCAGGGAAGCCTTAGGGCTGCTCCAACTGGGGAGCAGATTAAGCGGACTTGGCGTCCAAATGAACAGAAGGGCCTCCATTTAACAGATACATGGGAATATACGGTACAGTAGGCTCACCTTTGGGGGGATGGATTATCACATCTACAATCCGCTGCCACGTGGCAGGATCAAACGTCCAGATAATATAGTCAGAGAACATTGGGAAAAAGATTGGGTGATGGTGTGCTTCATTGGATTGATTGATGGAATCATTTTTTAAAAGTTGTTTTAAAGCAGGAGAAGTCTTCAATAAACTAGGCAGATTATGGATTTATTTCGATGTAAGGCACAAAGAATGAACTGACAACTGCCCTCGGTGGGGCCAGTTGCCTTTTAAATGGTGCAATAGGCATGGGGAAGTATTGGGGGATTGGGCATTCAGGGAATGGGAAAGGGATTTAGTTGGCTGGCTTGGAGGGGGGTAAAAGGCAGCTCCGATTCAGCAAAAGCTTGGAAAATTTTTGCAAATTTTAACTTCTTGGGACCAAGCCAAATTGATACTGTCAATATGGGTCCTGATGACTTAAATTGGCCTGTTCGCATGGCTGTGGCGTTCTGGATTTGTCTTGAAAGCAGGGGTCAACAGATCATTTTGTTGTGATTTGGGCCAATCCCATGATTGTGCAGCTCATATAATTTTTAAATTTCCTGGATCCATTTCAAAATGTTGAACCCAATGATCAGAGCTTTTCAGAACTGAGTTTTCGATCTAAGCTATGTTCCAATCTGGCTTCTGAAGCAGGCCAGCCCAGAAATGCTCCCCCATTCCAGAAATTACTGGCTGGGCTCCAATATTGGGAATTGCCTTTTTCCCAATTTTTGGCCATGGCTTGCCTGGGGAGTGGGTGGCCTCAGGGCCCTCTCCCTGCCCCCTGATGTGAGCCATCTCCCTGCAGACCCCTTCTATCAATCTAACAAGAATTGAAGGGGTGGAAGTGGGATGGCTTTGGGGAGGAAAGCCATCACTGAGCGCTCATCTATCACGTGGGAGAGGTCACCCAGCTGTGACAGAGGGTCTATGGGAGCCTTAGGGTCCCTCTTCATCCGGAAGGGGTGCTGAACCCTATCCAGTTTCAAGGGCTGGTCCCCAAGACTTACACTACCCTTCCATTTTTGACAAGGATGATCCCACCCCCAGGTGCATGGACCAAGGCATAGTTCTTGTGGCGCTCTGGTAACTTTATGGCCAGAATGGCCGCAATATTCTGGAGAGGGCGGAGTGCTGTTGGGTGGGAGGCGTGAAATTCCTTGATCAGTTTCTTGCAGTTTGTACAATTGCATGCGTTCACCCAGCTGTTCTCATATGAGGGGTAACCTTTCCAGGCGACCAAGTACTGAATGGATTGGCGGGACTTTCAGGAAGCTACAATGGCCTCCACCTCCACTTCTTGGGATTCCCAGATGACGATTGGTTCAGGGGATATTGGCCTATCCCCCTTAAAGGGGGTTAGAAGGGAGGTATGGAAGACATTATGTTGCTTCCAGTGAGCGGGCAGCCTTAGGAAGTAAGCTCAGTTGCCTAAATCCTTCTCGACCTTGAAGGGTCCTGAGCACTTGGCTGCGAGTTTGTGGGTGGGGCCTTCATGGGGAGGTTGCGGGTATCTAACATGACAGGGGAACCAACCATGATATCATGGCCTGGAAGACACTTCTGATCAGCGAACTTCTTGTAGTCCTCAATGGACTTTGTCAAGTGTTTGCAGACCAGGTTATGCATCTTGCGAAGAGAGCTTACACAGTCCTTGCTGGCTGGGACTTCCGAGGAGAGGCAGGGACCAATATGGAAAGAGGGGTTATACCCCAGAGTGGCCTCAAAGGGAGTGAGGTTGGTTGAGGAATGGAGGGAGTTGTTGTACGCAAACTGTGCTAGGGGTGGGTCCTTGGCCCAGGAGTCTTGCGAAGCTGTCACATAGCAGCGCAAGCACTGCTCCAGTACCAGGTTCACCCACTCAGTCTGCCCATTGGACTGGGGGTGGTAGGCAGTGGATTGACAGGGCTTGATGCGAAGGAGGGTTAACAACTCTCCCCAGAACTGGGCCATGAATTGGGGTCCCCCTGTCACTCACTATCTCCTTGGGGGAGACCAAACATGGCAAAGACATGGTCAACAAATAAATTTGCGGTCTCCACTACAGTAATAGAAGAGAGGCAGGGGATTAAGAGTGCCAACTTGGTAAATCGTTCCATGACTACCATTATTGCATCAGAACCACAGGGGGGTGGGAGCTCCATGATGAAAGCCACTGAGACTGAGGTCCATGGCCCCTCAGCCTGCTGCAAGGGGTGCAACAGTTCCTTCTTCCCAGAGCAATCTGATTTTGCCCAGGCGCAGGTGACACAACAAGAGATCCAACCGAAAATATCATTTGAGGACCCAGGCCAATTATAGGTTCTCTGAGATCTGCACAATTTTTGATACCGGGGTAGCTGACAGTCTGGGGGATGTGGTGTTACTCAATAACATGGCTGCATAAGGAAGGAGGAACCCAAACCCGACCACAAAACTTGATTGTTCCATCCTGAAAGGTATATGGGGTTCTCTTGCAGCGCCTGGACTCCATGTCATCCAGAAGCTCGATTCCTTCAGGGCAGCAGGTATGGGAAGGAAGGACACATGAGAGGAGTGAAGTGGCAGGGTCTACGTCAGCAAAAGATACAACAGGAGGCGCTAATAAGATTATTTGGGAGGGGGGCACCACCATTTTAAGGTCCAATGGGTCCTCCTCCCCGCTGGGGAACAGGGAGGGGTTATGGCTAAGCATGTCTGGCAAGACGTTCAGTGGTCCTTTGATGAATTTGTACTTAAACTGGAACTCACAGAGGTCTTAATATGTGCAGGTCTTCCAGTGACTTAACTTATGAGGTTTGCGGTAGTAGAGCAGGCCTTATGGTCCGTCCAAACAATAATTTCATGCAGGGCGCCCTGCAGAAGATATCGCCAGTGGGTGAGCAACCACGCCACTGGCGTTAGCTCCATATCGTATATCAGCCAAGCTTGCTTAGTTGCAGTAAACTTCTGGGACTAATATGCCACCGGTTTCTCAACTCCCTTGTACTCCTGAAACAGCACAGAACCCACGGCCACTGACAAGGCATCATAGAATACTATGAAAGGCCAGGATGTGTCAGTATGCCACAGGACAGGGGCTGTAACAAACATCATCTTGAGCCCTCAAAGGCCTGTTGGCACTTGGGGGACCATTTAAAGGGGACGTTCTTCTCGGTGAGGGGGTGCAATGGAGCTGCCAGTTGAGCAAGGGCGGGGGAAATTTCCTCAAAAAGGTGATGGTGCCAAGGAAGCTGCGAAGCTGTTTTTGAGTGGTTGGGGTAGTCCATGACTGAATGGCCTCCAGCTTGCTGGGGGGATGACATAACCATCCTTCAAGACAAGATTCCCTAAGAAGGTAGCCTCATCCTTAAAGAATTTGCACTTGAAGGGTTTAACAAATATCCCTGCCTTGTGGAGGGCTGCCACTACTGCTTCTAGATCCCTGGCGTGTTGCTCAGGGGTGGGGGAATGGACTAAAATGTCATCAACATAGGCCACCGCACATGAGAAGCGCAAGTCCCCCAAACATTGTCAATGAGGCGCTGGAAGGTGGCTGATGCATTATTCAGGAAAAACGGCATCACCCTGAACTGGAAAAGCCCCTGGTGAGTGCGGATGGCTGTGAGCCACTCCTGTCCCCTAACCACACTCACCTGATTAAAGGCGATCACCAAGTCCATTTTGAGAAGATTTGAGACTTGGCAATGGGTTGGGCGATGCTCTACTCTAAGGGTAAGGGGTATGGGTCAGGGATGGTAATGTTGTTGAGGTGGCCATAGTTGATGCAGGGGCGCAGGGATCCATCTGCTTTTTAGTGAAAACTATGGGGGAGGCGATTGGAGAAGACTACTTGATGAGCCACCCCTTCTCTAGCATGTCGTCCAACCAACTGCCAAAAGCTCTATCTTCTTCCTCCATACAGGGGTAGAGGGGTCAGTTGATCTTGACTAGGTCAACTGTCAAGTGGAACATCAAGTCATACTTGGAGTGTGGTGGGAGCTTGGTTGCCATGGACATGTCGAAGATGGCCTTATATGGGGCTAGGCAGGAGGGAAAATCCAGAGGGAGGTCAGCTAGAATGGGATTTGGTGGGGAGATGGAACCAAGGATGTACCCTGGAAAAGGGTCTCCAGCAAGGGAATCTCCCCACTCAACTTGAGGTTTTTAAACAACAAGGACTTGGTGGCAAGATTAATATGAACTTGTTGGCAGCGCCACCAGCCCACCCCCAAGATTACAGGGTAAAGCAAGTCCTGTACCACCGAGAAATGGTTGGTGAATCCAAAGTCATGAACCAAGAAGTGCAATGGACGTTGGATGCGGCGGAACATCATGGTCTCAGATGAGGCGCTCAGGATGAAGGAAGCTTCATCCATTGCTAGGTCCAAGGACTGCGTCACGCCAAGGTTGATGAAGTTACCTGCCGACCCAGTGGCAAGCAGGGCTTGCACCATAACTACTCCTGATTCCGAGGGAAAGGAAATTGGAAATAAGAAGTATGCTTAGTCCTCTTTATTGGGGCGAGCTAGTGAAAGGGCACCCAAGGAGGAGCTGTAACCCAACATCAGAAGAGACTGGCCTGGATCCGCAGGAGTAGGGCGCTGCTGATCTGGGGTCTCTAACACTTCCTTGTTCCACATGGGTAGATGAGGGTTATACGCACAACCCCTCTACTCTCATCAGGGGGTTGTGGGTTCACCCCGGGGGAAGATCTCATCACACTGAGCAGACTCTGAACATTAGGGACCCAACAATACAGCCTCCTGATCTGGGCTGGGGGCCGGCAGTATCTTAATTAAGGGTTCCCTTTTGGGAAAGTTAACCAAGGAAGCCCCTGAGGGGGAACAAAGGGCAGTTAGACCAAAAGGATGCTTCCTCTGGCCGCACCCACTGGCAGGGGGAGGAGCAGTACAGGGTGCCTTGGGGGTGAGACGGATTATTTCATCTACGATCTTCTGCTGCATGGTGGGATCAAGTGACTGAATAATCCAATAGGCGAACATTGGGAAAAGGATTTGGGCGATGGTGTGCTTCATCAGATTTATCGATGGAATCATTTTTTAAAAGTTGTGTTAAAGCAGGCGGAGTCTGAAGTAGACTAGGCAGATTATGGATTTATTACGATGTAAGGCACAAAGAATGAACTGACAACTGCCCTCGGTGGGGCCAGTTGCCTTTTAAATGGTGCAATAGGCATGGGGAAGTATTGGGGGATTGGGCATTCAGGGAATGGGAAAGGGATTTAGTTGGCTGGCTTGGAGGGGGGTAAAAGACAGCTCCAATTCAGCAAAACCTTGGAAAAATTTTAAAAAATCTTCCAACTTGGGACCAAGCCAAATTGATAATGTCAATATGGGTCTTGATGACTTGAATTGGCCTGTTCTCATGGCTGTGGCGTTCTGGATTTGTCTTGAAAGCAGGGGTCCACAGATCATGTTTGTTGTGATTTGGGCCAATCCCATGATTGTGCAGCTCATATAATCCAAATTTCCTGGATCCGTTTCAAAATGTTGAACCCAATGATCAGAGCTGTTCAGAACTGGGTTTTTAATCTGAGCCATGTTCCAATCTGGCTTCCGAAGCAGGCCAGCCCAGACTGGCTCCCCCAGTCCAGAAATTACTGGCTGGGCTCCGATATTGGGAATTGCCATTTTCCCAATTTTTGGCCATGGCTTGCCTGGGGAGTGTGTGGCCTCAGGGCCCTCTCCCTGCCCCCTGATGTGAGACATCTCCCTGCAGACCCCTTCTATCAATCTAACAAGGATTGAAGGGGTGAAAGTGGGATGGCTTTGGGGAGGAAAGCCATCACTGAGCGCTCATCTATCATGTGGGAAAGGTCACTCAGTTATGACAGAGGGTCCATGGGAGCCTTGAGGCCCCTCTTTGTCCAGAAGGGGTGCTGAACCCTATCCAGTTTCAAGGGCTGGTCCCCCAAGACTACAGATGGCAGCACTGAGACAGTCCATCACCATTATTATGTTTCATGACAGGCTGGTGCTGAATATCAAAGTCATATGGCTGAAACTTCAGCGCCAGCGGACTAGTTGTCCTTCTGGTCCTTGAGGTTTTGTAACAACCTGAGCGGGAGTGGTCAGTTATTACCTTGATTTGCACTCTGTAAACTTAAGCCCTAAGATGATTACACGCTTAATTATTGATAAGAACTCCTTCTTGGTAACAGTGTAACTTTAATTGTGAATATCTAATGTTTAGCTGCAGTAAGTGACGGAATGATCAACTCCACTATCCTTGAGCTGGGACAGCTTGGCCCCTACAGCGGTTATTGATGCATCTATAATAATAATCAATGGTTTATAAAAGTAATATACAATAATATTGGTGCTGAGGTTAGGCAAGTGTGAAGTTGGTCAAAAGCCAGATGACAGTTCATCGCTTGCTCAAATTGGGGTCTATTCTTTAACAGGTGGAATAAGAGGTTCCCCTATTTTATAGAAGTTTTCTATAAAGCCGTCAGAAATAGCATACCTTCCCTGAAAAGCTCTTGATGCCCCTCTTACTAGCCGGCGTCATCATCTTTAGGATGGCCTATACTTTGGTCATCTGTGACCATAGGCCCTTCTTATAAAAAATGAATCCCAAGTAGTTGATTTTGTTATCAAATGAACTACATGTTTTGGCTTAACTTTCAGGTTGGCCTCAATGAGCTAGCGAAAGTTTTTTTACAGGTGTTATAAATGCTTACTTAACTTTCTAAATAGCCTTCTATGCCATCCAAGTAGACCAAGATGAAAGAAATAACAAAAATTCCCATTATGTTGCCCCTGGCCCATAGGAAAGTGGAAGGGGAATTACATAACCACTGCAGCATTTGCGTGGGCTATAACAGCCCTTGATAGTTATAATTAAGTATTTTTCTTATTCTTCTCATGAATGTTCTATCTGATAGTAGCTGGAGATTAAATCTATTGCAGAGAAGTACTTTGCTCTGCTAAGTTAGTCAACTGCATCTTTAATTCTTGAAAGTTTAAGAGTTTTTAGGAATAATGTTGTTGAGTCTCCAGTAGTCAATTACCACTTAGTTAAACCCATCCTTCTTTTTTACAAATATGACTTGTGACACCCCTGGGCTCTTGGATGATACCAACATTTCATTCAGATTCAGCTGATTTCTCTATATAAAAATTCATCCACTATCTTGAGCCAGAAGATAGAATGGAAGCAAAATGGAGGATGGTTTCCAGTGTTAAAAAGTTGTAGCACGTCCTGAGCACACCCCAATTTAATTGTCTGCTAAAAATTTTCTTGCATTTATCAAAATAAAGCCACCGCCTGACCCTTTCCGTCTTCCTTTTTGCCAACCAGGGATTTACAGGGTATGGCTGAGGTTACAGCCTTACAACTTTCCCCTCCAGTTCAAACTTCTTTAGCGTCCTAAATTTGTGTAAATCTTTCATTGCTTTCGTTGTTAGGATGTAAAGGAGATTGCTTTTTTGGTTCCATTTCACCTGGATTGGGTATGGTTAAAGGTTAGCTTGTAATACGATAATCTCCCCATGATTTTGGGAATGAACCTAGTCACTATAAGCAGTTCTCTGTGTGAGCGGTTGAAGTGTGCAAACACTTTTCTGTACAGACCTAGCGAAATTTTTAACTTGTTATCTGCGTTATTTATGACCTGGTGACTAAGCGGAATGATTGTTGATGGCCAGCCCTCAGCAGAATGCATTCCTGATTCAAAGATCCAATGCAGCAACATTGAGTTCAGCCATGTTCCTTTTAATGTCTGATGGATATAAGTCCGCCCTTAAGGCTAAGTTTATGAAAAGCGGGGCTTGTTTCTCAGTCTTCTGGTCTTGGCTTATTGTATATTAACCAGTTAAAATTTCTCACATATTAATAAAAATAGTGTAATAATTAATTGAGGATTGCTGATTGGGTTGCTAATTTTATATATTTAATGATAATACCCCAATCTGTGCTCCCCATTTGGTTGGGTTAAGCTGCTTTGATCTGAAAAATTAAGAAAGTATTGAGGATTATCCCCAATAGGGAATTGGTGAGTATTGACACTGGCAACTTTGGCCAATGATGTCAAGATAATTAATAGTATCAATTAATAAGCAAATTGCTTAAATTCAACGTCAAGAGTATTGGGAAAGGATCCCAATAGAGTTTTCAGTTTTTACACTGGTAACTTATGCTGAGGATGTTGAACTAATTAATATTGACTAAATAAGTTAAAAAACTACTTTGAGTTTTAAAGAATATTGAAAGTAATCCCCAACAGCATTCTGGTTAAACAACACCAGTAAATTATACTGAGGATGTCAATATTTAGTTAATTCAGATTATTACAAATTAAGGATTCATGTAATTATTGATGTTTGAATATTATTAGTTAAGCAGATAGAATTGCCAATGAGAGTGCTAATGAATGCTGAGCAGGGAGAATTGCCAGAAAATGCCAACAATGCTGGCAATAATTGCCAATGATGTGGACAGGCAAGAAATGCCTATAAATAGTTTGATCTCCCTCTTAATAAAATATCTTTTCTTTCATTTTCTTACTTAAATTAAGTTATCAGTTAACTGAGGTTAGCTTAGCTGATAGATGTGGGACTGAAGATCCCCAGAGGTTAGTTGCTGGGATAAAATATCTGGAGTGGTCATTGCAACCAACTCCCAACCTTGACCTAGAATAAAAATCCTGCAGTAACTTGGCAACTAGTAGCAACTGTCAAAACCACGGGTGTGATATTATGTATCCCTTGATTTATTGAGGCCAGGGGACCCAAAATTCTTAGTGTTGAATTATACCTTTTTTTGCTTCACTTGGTCAAGAAGTCTTTATTACAGATGCTTCATCTGTAAAGGAAATTCCTAATAAACTTAGCTAATTTTTACTTGAATTTGTGAAAAGAAGAGAGCAATAGTTTTATTAGTTTAGTATCCTTAGTATAAGGGAAATTGGGGAGGTGTCTTAGTAAAATACAAACGGTCCAAGCTAAGATCTATAATTTACATGAATTGGGATTCTGCGGTAGGCCAATTATCTTGATCAAATAGGCATTGCTTGCCGCATGGATTTTGTTTACACCCAAAAATTGAGTAGCATCAAGGGAGCAATAGTCATCTTAATAAGTCGGGTTGATTCCAAATTCTAGAGCCGTGGAATTTCATCATGGATTATCCTCAACAGATGTTTGGGCTATTTGGTCAAATCAGGATCAATTCTATCAGCTGAAACATCTGAATCTTCAATTTTGGTAGAAATCTGAAAATGCCCCCTAGACCTTGGCGTAGGGAGGAAGGTGGACGGAGAAAGTGACTAAGGATGCGGTTTACTACTATACCATAAATGGCCTTTATGATTGAGTGTTTTTTTGCCTCGCTTATAAAAAAACTTTATAAAGCTTAACCAGTTGACACCCAATTTGTTGTCATGAACTCTAAACAGGTGGTGGTAGAAAAGGGCTAGCTCGCCTGGTTGGAAGGTGTGCAGGGGGTCATTCTTATCATTAAATTGATTAGTTTCTTAACTAGTTGTAGCAGATAGGTTTTCAGAAGCTGGGGCCTTAAGTCGGATAATTTCATTGGCAATACTTCACATAGTGACTTCAGGGGAGGTTTGGTCAAGCATAACCTGTATTTTAGAAGGCAGATGGGGATTTCTGCCGCACAAAGCTTGAAAAGACAAGATCTTGGTTATTTGATGATAGCTGATCCTATAGTCCAGAATTGCACTAGGAAAATATTGGGGCCAATGAAGGGGCCAGTTATAACCATTTTCCGGAGGGTTGCAATTAGGGTACCATTTTCCCTCTCTACCATTACATTGGTTTCAGGATGGTAGGGGGTGGAGACAAACTATGTGGTACCCATCAGATTATCTAAGTCTTTTACCAGCGTAGATCAAAAATTTTGCCCGTTATTGGAAAGAATTATGCTAGGGCACCCATGTTGGGTGATAATACAATTATACAAAAATGTGGCGGTAGCCTTTGCTGAAGATGAGGATAGAGATATTACTCCAATCCACTTAGTTAGATGGTCCACGGCTTGAAGGAGGAACTGATGACCATTAGAGGCTTGAGGGAGAGGTCCCACAACATCAGTCCTAATGGTATGGAATGGTTTACAGAGTGGAACCACTGAATATTGAGATTGGAATTAGGTGCAGACTGACTTTTGCATACCAGGCAGAACTCTTATACATTCTTGAATTGAAGCAAGAATTTTTTCCAATTAACATTGAGTTTTAGGCCACAGGTAGGTTTTCTAAATTGTATCATGGCCAACTTTCTGATGTTCCTCCAATATGACATCAGTTCAAGCTGAAGGTCGTACATAGGGCACCCACTTATTGGACCCAAGTTTGTACAATTGGCCGTTCTTGACTTGAAGATTTGCTGATTTCTTTGCTAATTATTTTTGAAGGGTCAGTGATTTGTCCTTCCATAAATGTGATTGTTTTAGGAGGTCATAGAGTAGATCCTTTTCCAGGTCAGTTAAAATTAATATTAGAAGCCTATATAGGCAATCCACAATTTGATGTATGGGTCCTGGCAGTGGATAATAGAAAAGTCATAGTTTTGAAGTTTTAACGCCCATTGGGCTAATCTCCCGTTGGGGTCCTTCTTTTCTGTAGCCATCACAAGGAAGTATGATCAGTAATTAGGGTGAAATGTTTCTCATATAAATAAGGTTGGAAATTCTTGATAGCCAGTATGACTGCCAAGCATTTGTGTTCTGAAACACTATAATTGCGTTTGGCTTTAGATAAGGTCTTGCTATAGTATGCGATAGGATGGTCCACTGAGC